>JAECUM010002856.1:0-104748 GCA_016617855.1 Megalonaias nervosa
CTCCCTGCTGCTGTAAATTAAACATCCATTATAAATATTATCAATAATGAGTATTGGAGAACCACACTCAGCTAAATTAGCTCGAGAGCGACTAGAGGCAATTAAAAAATATCTACCTGTTCGTGATTCTGTTAAGCAACAGCTACAATCGCGTCAGGAATCTCAAGTTGAATTTGAAGAGGATACAAAAAAATTATTTAAACCTATCACTGAGAACACTAAAGGTATTCTACCTGTGTTAGAGAAAACCGCTGAAGCAACTGGAAAAATAGCAAGAAGAACAAAAAAGACAAAAGAAATTTTACGTGAACTTCCAGCCGAAATAGCTGCTGCGATGCCAGTCCCGGAAATACCTGAGGATGAAGATCAACCTGAAGGTGCTGAAATAGGTGATATAAAGGAACTTCTACCAGGACAAGAAGAAAAAATTAACATAAATGACAAATTTATCGAAGATGCTATTGATTATATTAAAAATATTAAAAATTCAGGAGATTTAGCTATACTTGCTGTGAAAAGTTTCAATGATCGAAAACGGTATTTAAAATCTGAATATGCTGATAAACCTGTAAGTCGTGATAATTGGTACAAATGGATATTTCGCATACACCATAACGTTGATCAGGCTAGAAATAATGATACAAGATATATTGAGTATAATCGTGCAATAGATAATTATATTGCCTTCATACAATTACCGCCAGAACAACAACAACAAATAATAAAACAACAACAATATCAACGAGAACAAGAACAACAACGAAAACAAGAACAACAATCTGAACCACCACTACCACAACGATCACAAAGACTACAGCAAGAGCTACAACAACGAGAACAAGAAACAATGAAACGATTGAGATCACCACGACAACCAGTCAGAGCAATACGTGAGGAAGAAGAAGAAGAAGAAGAATTTCAAGACGCTCCCGGAGCAACTGGAAGTGGTCTAGGAAGTGGTCTTATTACCTGTCCCAATAACGTCCTTGCTGATGTCGATCGACTAGAAATCCTCATCGGAGGAAAACGAGCTGGTAATAATTCATCAGAAATCATTAATGGAGCAGCTGATATTTGTAAACGATTATTTAGTGGCGGCATCATGGATATTAATGTGTATCGATCCCTTATTAATGAAATCGCCGACGATTATTACAGTGATTAGATACAATTAGTGATAAAAACAGTTAATAATAAAATGATCGTGCATGGTACTCAACGTGGACCTACCATGGTAAGGGTAATAAACTCTCGATTACCAGTATACAAAACGACCTACGGAGATGGATTAGGTGATGTTGTTCAGGGTCTGTTTAGAAGGATAGCCCCAAAAGCAATACCGATTGCAAAGCAGCTAGGAATGAAAGCTATTGATGTTGTTCGTGAAAAAGGTATAGGCGCTGTTGGTAATCTCGCTAGCAAAGCGTTTTCAGCAATTAAAGATAGACTATTACGATTAATACGCAGACCGGCCCGACCTCAACCTGTGAAATTACCTAGCACTGAAGTGATGCCAGCAAATGTCAGTAAAATAATAAATCAAGCAGCTAATCAAAAACTAGCGGAGTTGGCTGATGTCCCGATGTCGGAGAAGGAAAAAAATATAACCGCTAGTCTGATAGCAGGTAGTGGTCTTCGAGTTAGACGAAGACGATAATAATAAAGATGTTTAAGCGCATATCTGACCCCGCGTTTGACATGGACGCACCAGTTCTCAAAGATGAGTCGGTGCGCGATTATCAGTATTATTCTTACGACGCACGAGAGCCAAATCAGCGTGGACGAATTGAACTACAGGTTCAGGATACAAGCAGATATTTCCTACCCGCTGAGGCATTCATTGAAGTAGAAGGTAGAATTTTACAAGCAGATGGTACAGGGGCTGCAGTTGAAGATAGACCTGGTTTTGTTAACAACGGTATTATGGCGTTATTCAAAAGCGCCACATACATGATTGATGGAAAAAATATTGAATCAATTCAGAATGATGTTGATGTTGCCACGACGATATTGGGTCTTGCAAGATACAGTGGCGATTACTCAAGATCAGCTGGTCCATCAATGATGTTTGCAAAGGATACGTCTGATCATCCAGAAAGTATAAACGTAAATATTGGTAATGTGAGAGCTGCAGGAGGAGCTGCTGATGTTCCTGCAGTATTATCAATGAATGAAAATTTCAACATAGGATTCGCATCACGTCGAGCAATGTTAAATGATGAAGAAGAATTTTCGTGTGCGATTCCACTATCACATATTTTTGGGTTTTGTAGAAATGTCAGAAAGGTCATTTTCGGAGCCAAGCATACAGTTGTACTTGTTAGAAAAGACAACGACAATGATGCAATCTGGCGACGTAATGCAGATGGTGCGTGTATAGTAAGACTAACAAAACTTTCGTTGTGGATGCCAGTAATGACTCCAACAATTCCTGAAGAAGAACGTTTACTTAGTTTTATGAGTCAAGGTGGTAAATCGATGTTATCATGGTTGACGATGACTACAGATAGTATTTCAAGTGAAGTTGTTGGTTTATTCACATGGCATATAGCATCACAGCAGGGTGTTTCTGCACCAAGACATATATTTATTGCATTTCATGAAAATGCACGAGAAAACACACAAACACGAAATCCAATGGTGTTTGACACGTTGGGAGTTAGTGAAGTTTCTTTAAGAATAAATGGGCATCAAGAACCAACTGAAGATATATTACTGAGTTTCGATCGAAATCATGTAGCTCGTGCATATCATCGATTAATGACATTCATGGGACGTGATCAAAATATTGATTCTGGTTTACAGATCTCTCAGCGGGATTTTACAACACTGTATCCGATTTATTACTTCTCACTAGAACACTTAGATTTGTTCAGACAATCAGTAGTTGTTATACATTTTCGAGCTCGTGTAGCACGGTCACCACCAAGAGTAGCCGGTCCACCAGTTATTCCTGGTGGTTATAGAGCAATCGCCGTTATACTCAGCGATAAATCGATGTTACTCGAAGGTGTTGGTGGACGAATGAGTTATTGATGCTCCAGTAGAAAACATGTAATTAGATCGTTCATAATAATTATAATGTCATATCATCACGTTAGTGTGAGTCTGACTCCTGGTCAGATTAAAAGGCTGCAATCAGCATCAAAAATAATTGTGGAATAAAAATATCGCTAAAACGAGAACAAATGACCGGTGCAAATAAACTATCGTTGACCGAGCGTCAGTTTAAAAACTTCAACGACGCTAAAAAATCAAATAAAGGCGTCAAACTTAATCTTTCTGCAGGCGCCATCAAAGATATTGCTAAAACGGGTGGTATATTTCCGCTTCTTGCAGCAATACCAGCATTAATAGCAGCTGCAGCCCCAGCTGTTGCAAAGGCAGCTGCGCTAGGTGCTGTTGGAACTGCTGCTGGAATGGCATTAAAGAAAGCAACGGGTCAAGGAATTATGCACGCAGAAAATTTAAAAAAAAGATCACGACAAAAGCAACACGGAAGACGTCTAAGAGCACCAAACGTACCACAGCCGGGCCGTCTAAGATTATCAGGCCCAGCATACGGTAGGGGTCTAAGATTGCCAGGGACTCCACACTGGTACGGAAAGGGTCTAAGATTACCAGGGACAGTTTACTAATAACACCCATGTCCAATTTTGATTTACTTAATGCTGCTAAGCAATTAAAATTAAAAAATTTCAGAGGTGTTTTTATGCGCGATCAATTACCTACCGTTGCAATGCAACATGAAACCGGTATTATTAATCTCGATAAAATTCTGGCCCAGGCACGCACTGGGTCGCATATGCAATTGATCCACGTGGAATTATTTATTTCGATTCGTATGGATTAGCACCACCAAAAGAATTTCTTCATTACGTTAGCAATAATACTGCTCCAATCTGGTATTCAACGCTACCGACACACAAAATAACTGATCCTCCAATATGCGGCCGTGAAACCCTCGCTATGCTTGATGCTGTATCAAAATCAACAACACCGCCTCATAAAGTCGTACACGCGTTCACTACGCTACGTCATAATACTTAAACTGATATCAGTAAATATAATGGTAGATATTTATGGAAGATCCTTAGGTAAAACTCAGAAGATCGATTTATCTAAATATGCAACTCTTGATCAGCTCAGAAATGAAATCGATGATTTATTAAATATCACGAGTGTGGATCAAAATGAAGTCGTCGTTTTTCAGGACAAACAAAGACGATTAAAAACGAGTAATATACAACTACCAGATGTACTTATACGAATTCCCAACGCGGTTGTTAATAATATCGTTACTTTCACTGATCAGGGTAAAATACAGGATTCCGGTAAGTCGGTTAACGATTATGTTAAGAAAACTGGTGATGTATTTACGGGTGACATTATTATGTCAAGAAGAAAAATTACGTATCTTGGAGATCCAATCGCAGATACAGACGCAGCAACAAAAAAATACGTCGATGATCAAGAATCCAAATACGTGTCAGTGCGCGGTGGTATAATGCGTGCATTTCTCGACATGAATAATAATGGTATTAATAATCTCAGAACACCAGAAACAGATTTCGACGTTGCAACGAAGAAATACGTCGACGATAGGGAAATTCCAATAACTACTTCATTAACGACTATCAATGATGGAATTGCTGCATTTAGAACTGAATATTTTAATCACGTACAAACATTTCTAAATTTTCGTAGAAATGTAAACAGAAATATTAATGATTTTTTGGAACTCCACCAAATGTTATTATTAATCTCGCTGACATTAACGCAAGACTCAACGATATCATTAGTGGTATTCCTAACATTATTCAAAAAACTAATCTCGTTAAAATTCCTCACAAGCAGATCATTAATATCGTGTACACAGTCGCATCAGGAAAGGCAACATGGTCGCAGGAAAATAACACTTTTAAACACACTGCAGAGGTTACTGGTGTATACAGATTATCTGTATTTAGTAGTGCAAAATTCAGTATATTTACCACATTTCCATGGCGTCATTCAACCGATGATTTTTCTGGAATTGTGTCTATAGTGTTAAATAAAGATGCTGAGGAAACGTTTATGTTAATAGCGAATGATAAAAAGTTAACCACAGCAGATTATTGGTGGTGTATTGAGTTTGTAGCTGAAACTCCTCAATTAGTTACTTAAATAAGTATAATGAATCAAGAGTCATTTATCGACGTTCAACGTCACAGATACGCTCAAGTATGTGAGTGTCAAACTAAACTAAAAAATATCATCGACGATTACACGATAAAGGTAAAAAAATATCGTCGTCGTATGGTTGTTATTGATATAATGGTATACTCGGTTTCTGCTGTTATTGCTGGAACTGGATTATTACTATCAACAATAACGATGACAGCGCCTGCAGTTGTAACAATTATAGTTTCAACGGCAACAACATGCGCAGGTATTTTCAGTATTATCGCTAAGAAAATATCTACGTGTACGAATGATAAACTAAACGAGTATATAATGAAATTGCACACAGCAACAACCGCATACACTAAATTATGCTCGTATATTTCAGCATATCTCAGTGATGGTAAAATATCCGATGAGGAGTTCGTAACGATAATGAAAACCTACGATGAAGCGTTCATAATCGCTAGTGATAATAACGGAAAGATGGAGAATTAAATAATAACGATAATAATAATGTCAGAGTCGCAATTACTTCAGCAGATCATGGCTAATACAACGCCGTCAAAAACTACTATGATATCATTAAGTTCAACCAATCCTGAATTTAGCGTTAATTTTCCGACTGCAATTCCAGTAAAGGAAATAGCATTAGCGCAATTACGAGTTTATTATAGTTGGCCTAATATCAGGTCAAAACCGTTTGGTGGACAACAACCAAATAATTCACTGGTATTTGCGAATAAAATAAACCAGATGGAACACCTGATTGGCAAGTTGTTGGAATTTCAACGGGCAGTTATCAAATAGAACAGATTAATGATGAGTTCCAACGCAGAATTAAATCTATCACAGGGAAAGAATCTAAAATAGCGATTACTGTTTACGAACCAACACTATCAGCGGTGATTGAAATAAATTCTCCTGATTACCTCGTAGATATTTATCAGAGTTCGATTAGATCAGTGTTAGGATGGCCTGAAGTTGCACCTATTTATAATGGAGTTTCAGAACCAAAAATAGAAGAATTTAAAACGAGTGAAGAAAAATTCATTAAAGATCCAGAATATCGAGGAAAACAACCATGGAGTAATACAAGATTTGGATTTCCAAACGAAGATAGATATTACTTTACCGATTTTGACGGTAAAAGGATCCCCAAGTTGAATAAAGCATTATTTATTATTAACACAGACACCAGGACAAAGATTAGTTTCTATACTGTTGATGTAAGATTTATTAAACATTTTTTAGATACTCTTAAACCAGAATACGATAAAACGTTTAATGATTTAAGAAATTTACTTATTTCATTATCACAACATTATAATGAAAGTGTAAAGCAGCAAATAATCGAGTTAATAAAACATTTAAATGGGGTCTTATTCGATTTATATTCATCAATCGAAGTATTATAAACACTGCGACTAAACTAGATGGAAATAGTTACACAAATCCAGAATCTAAACAAGTATTTCTTAATCATTACAAAATAACAGAAAAAATTTTACAAACATTTGTTATACCAGATTTAAATAACGCTAAAATGAAGAAATCACTTGACGATCTTATTGAAGAATATTGTCCGGGAGTAATTGAATCGTGGAAAAAAATAGCCCCACCACCGGTTATACTAAAACACAATAACAACCCTTTTGGTGCCGGACGTCATATATCACCAGGTATTGTAAATATAACATCAGTCATTGCAGTTAATCTAGTATGTGATGTTATTGAAGGTAGCTATCAGGCAGATCTTTCTAAATCTAGCCAGGCCCAGCAAGGGTACATATTATTCAGTTTTAGTCCGTTGGTCCCTCCCGGTTCGTTAATTGTATCAGAGCCAATTAGCCCCGTGTACCTGCGAGTTCATAATCCGTTATTATCAAGAATACACTTTAAACTTACAGACCAAAATAATAGAATTCTGGACACGAGGAACGAAGAACTGAATATAAACCTGTATGTACGCTCATAGAGCGTTTTTTATTATAACAATATCCGGATGTCTATAATATTATATTCTTTTTGTTTACATAAAATCCGTGCACAATGAAATCTAGAAGACTTTGGCTGCATATTGATTTTTCCATAACAGCTGTGCGTAAAGTTATTTTAAGAACCGCTATATAACTAAATCAATATCCGCTGTTACGGCCCACGCATAGACTCAGTGTTATACAGAATTATATATATTTTGGAAACTATAAAATCTCATTTTAGACAGAAAAAAATGTGGTTTTTTGTTAAGAATATTGTAGTTTTTAGTAATGTAACGATATGACTGACAAATTGTTAAGCTAAGGTTATTGGCAAACACATACTAACTTTTTCAATATGTATTTATAACAAGGTCCGATAGCTCAGTTGATAGCGCGTAGAAACTCTCATCCGGAGGGTCATGGTTCGAAACCCAAGAAGGACATATTGTCTGCGGGGGGGGCGATTTTAGGCCAAGATTTATAATTTATTGGGGGCTGCAGCCACCCCCGTCTTCAGAGTACACCAATCCACTACGTCAACACGTGGTGGATTCACTTTTGTGAATCACCCATTGGTTGATCGTTATGGGTTGGTGTGCTGGCGTGAAGACGGCATTTCATCATCATCATCATCATATCATCATCATATCATCTCATCAAAAATATACAGCGGGGGTGATATGAGGTCGTGACCTTGTGACTTCACTAAAGGGGTACCCCACACAAGGGCCATTCCAAAAGACACAATCGCAAAACTAAAAATAACCCTAATGAGATTCCAGGTCACAAAGACCAATCAGCCTTTGAGTTCTTAGAGTTTCGGTTACGGATATCTAGGAATTCTTGTAAGGCAATAAACAGAATCTGATTGGTCACTAAAATAAGACCTACACGTGTATAAACAACCCTCTGAGTTCTTAGAGTTTCGGTTACGGATATTTAGGAATTCTTTCGGGGGTAAACTAATAACACGTATAGACAACCCCTCTGAGCCTCTAAAGTTTCGGTTTCGGATATTTAGGGGTCATTTGGGGGGAATGTCTAAACAAAGATTCGGAACCTCATTAGGTTTATCTGATACAACTATGGAATGGTAGACCGAATGTCACCCCGCGCTGTATATTTTTGTTTATTTTTATATTAAATATATAAGTATATATAATGAACCATGAAAACATTAATGATATTATTTCTGCTATTAAAAAACTAAAACATAACGGAATAAAAATATCTGATAATCTCGACCCTCAGAAAATTATGTGCGATTTTGAATTACTGCAACAAAGAAAATTTGATAATAAATATACACTATCTTCAAATTACAGATTTATAAAATTAATTTATCAATCCATGCTTGAATCACTAGCTATGGTAAACGACAATCAGGTAAAGATATTTGCACCTCTTGCACGTTCGATCGAAAATATTAAATCCGAACTGTCTCACGAGTACGAAAGAAAAAAGATCGTGGATAATCGTGTAATGCAATTAAGAAAGATTATGTTATCTGATTCTGTCAATGCTGAGAGCAGCGACGGTGAAGGTGAACCCCTGACAGAGTCAGTGACTGTAATTATGGCTAAACAAAACCCTTGGGAAAATTGACAGAGTCGAACTATTTGTTTTTGTTAGGAATAGAGAGTTAGACATATTCAAATACTATCCACTGATTATATGTTTTCGAAAGGGCAGATTTGTATATTTTATTTGCGACACGTTGTACTGAAGGCATGCAAATACCAAAATATCTGGCAGCTGCATTAATTGATGGGAAAGTCATTTCTTGGTCTGTTTCTGTATTTATGGATTTAATAGATCAGCTTGCAAATTTTTTACATTTTCCAGTATTTCCCCGTGCAGTATTCTGACTTTGTGTAATAGCCTGTAAATTAGATAACCGATTATTATGGGGATTTCCATCAATATGATCAACTACAAGTCCATCCTTGATCAATCCAAAATGACATTCAAATACGAATTTATGTGATAAATAATTTTTATTTCCATTAGTATTGAATTTAAAATAACCAATATTATTAAGACTACCTACTGTTTTTTTCAATCTGCAGTTTCTAATCACGCCATCTCGGGATGCTTCATAATTTTTTTATTATAGGATGCGCCACAAATTCGTTTTGCTCCATTATATATATAATATTATTTGTCTAAATCATTGTTTTGAAATCTAACGAGATAATCTTCTTCTGTCTTTATAGGAGAGTCAGTGTTATTTTTTTTGTCATAATATCGTTTTAGTTCTCTATATTTTTTTCCGCCACATTTTAGACACAATTGAGTCTTTCCTCTTACTCCAACACCGCATTTCACGCACGGTATTGGTCCTGTACTTCCATTTTTGATACTCTGTGCATGATTTCCGCAGTATTTGTTCACACACGATTTATTACAAGTAGAAGTATATCCAATTTTGAGCCAAGCACATTTGTTTTGTGTTTCAAGCATTATATATATACTAAAATTTTAATTTAAATATTTGTTTTAATTATATGGAGGTATTATCCGTTATTGAACCCTACGCAACCAGATTCGATCTTGACAGACTATCAGAATATAAATTTAGTACTTCGATGCAGGATCTGGCATTAACGGATGAGGATGTAACCGAACGTATTCGTGAAGCAAAAAGGGAATTTCGTGACGATGGTGCAGTTCATGTGTGGTCCACATTCAGAGTTGGAAATGTTACAAATATGATGAATGACAAACGGGGAAAAGTAATTATTAATCACCTTGATAATCAAAAATATTTTATTTTAATAAAATTTATTGTAAATACAGAAGAAGATATCTGGATTATTCGTGATAAGCGCGATCCCGTCCGTGTGCAGTCCGGGGGTAATATTGTTCTTTTGAGTACTAAATCTAAGCCCGGAATACTTACTGGCATTGATAAACCTTACTATATACAGAGTTATCCAGCAACTGCAATTGTATATGGAATATATTCGCTAAATGATAAATCTAATGTTGCGGATCTCAAACCGATGAAAATATCAAGAATAAACTGTGTAGCTGAACGAGTTACAGAACATTTTACAAATGCGATACGTGGTAATGGCTTAACAGATTTAAGACATAAAAATAAACACATGGGCAGAAACGGTTAAAGATGCTGGTGCATCTATTAAGGATGTTGCTGAACTAGAAAAGTTATTAAGATTTCCAATAACAGTAAAAACATTAACCGGAGAGATATTATACGAACCAAAATATATAAAAATGGAAACCCTATAACAATCGTTGATCATAACGCGCACGCATGGACTGCTGCTGTAACGATATTTCCACGAGATAGAAAAGTTAAGTTTTATGACGGTGATATGTTTGATTTTATCAAAAATATTAGTAAAACCGATCCTGTTTCTGTTTGGTTATTTCAGAGTTCGGAATATAATCATTATGATCAATTTGTACGACCCAACGGTGATGTTTATCGTACAGAATCTCTCCATGAGGAAATGGAACATCTTGCACAACGCCTTTGGCGTGAATATACCCCTGATGATGTCATAGTTGGACAATTACTGAATAACCGTTTTACCGTACCATCGGTTGCTGCCCATTTCGCTTAGGAGAAAAATTCATGGAAAACGACACGATCAGAATTCCTTGAAGATGTCAAGAAAAGTTGTATAGAATATGGTCACGGTGGGTTATGGAACACCAAATACGATTATAATGATGTTATCTCAGTTGATATGGTAGCGTGTTATCCTGGGAGTTTTCTTGGATATGGAGTATGTTCTAAATACTTTAAGAGATTCGGACATCCTACACATGACATGACCAGGGTTGCGATAAACGGACATTTACCAGATTTTGACTTAACCGGATTTGCTCATGTAGAATTATTCGAATTTGCAGAAAATCTACATCCGATTACTTATGCTTGGTTTGGAAGACATTTTTCAGAAAAATATTGGGTTCCAATAGTACTATTGCGATATATGCTTGATGTTGGATTTTTAATATCGTTGAGAGTAACTGAAGCGATTATATCGTATAATTCACAGAAGCAAGTTTGGTTACCAGAACCGAACAGACTTAATATTGATGATACCAGAAAAGAATTCCCTGATATTGATGAAGATTATATTATTAAAATAAATAAATGCAGGAACGAGCATGATGAAAAATTTGCAAAGGATCTCGGTAGAAAAATAATCGGTAAATTTACTCAAGGTGGTTCATACGATTATAAACGAACGTGTACAAGATTGATTATGGACGATGCTGAACTAGATTTTATAATCACCGATACAACTGAGAAAAATACGTTTATAAACAGATGTAATGCTTATTTATCAGATGGAACGAAACTAGGTACCATTGTGAGCTACCTTGATGGCGAGTCACCGCATTTTACTCATTTAAGATCTTCGATGTTGGCATATGTTTCTATAAATCTATTATCGATGATAAATAAATTTCCTCGTTACGCCGTCAGAGTCGCTACGGATTCATTTTATGTACATAAAAAATATAAAGATTTATTAAAACTCGGTAATGGTGAATGGGGGACGTGGAGGATAAAACAAGAAAATATACTTAGTTATTCTGAATCTGCCGATGTTGAAATTGTGGAGACATATTACAGAAATAATAATCAAACATCAAAGTCATCTGCACCATCTGTGTACGATCCTGTGGCTAGACATAAGACTGTTTATCTTAATGGGTGTGGTGGTTCAGGTAAAACAACTCGTGCGATTAATTTATTTATAAATAATATCTCAGATATGATTGTTGTAACACCGACGCACAAACTTGCCAGAGAAATAAAACAACGAGGAGTAAAATCGTGTACTTATCACAGTTTCTTTAGATGGTGCGGAGATACGTGGACTCCTGAGCGAATGGGTGAGAAATATATACCTAAATATATTATATGGGACGAGATATGCACGGTGTCGTTAGAAACACTAAAAATATTTCTTGATTGGTTGTTACTAAAGAATACTGCGGCGATAATGGTCAACCACCACCCTTTGTTGGAGAGTCTCCACATGAATGGCTGAAGAATAACGTAGATTATTATGAAGAAATAAATGATGACCATAGAGCTATTGATGAACCGCTGAAGGAATTTAAAAAATTAATCAGACTTCAGCCAGACAGATTACAATGTGAGATAATGCGAGGAGTAATTCCAGAGACTTCTATGAATGAATTTTGGACTTTATGGAATCCCGCTGATTTAATAGTCGCGAGTAGAAAGATAGTTCGTGATGAACTACATGATAAATTATTTACGTTACATAAAGAAAAGTTTTCAGATCTACCTGTACCATTATGTTATCGCCCAGCAGATACTCGACGACAGAATATTGATGTTGAAATTCCTGGTGCTTTGGTTCCACCAAGGATACAGAATCTTGTCTTGAATGATATTATTTTAGTCGATATTAATGTCGTTGAGAATGCGCTGAGTATGAATAAATCACCGTGGACGTTAGGATACGCTATAACAATTCACTCGTCACAGGGATTAACTATAACTGATACTAAAATATGGATTGTAGATGATCGGATCGAGTGGTCAAATTTAGTCTATCTCGCAGTTTCTAGGGTCAGGAGAATATCTCAACTACATAGGGTTATTATGAATTTTATAGAAAATAATGATCAAACTGTTAATAATGACGTAATAAGAAAAAAACTATCTGGTTATAAGCAGTGTGACAAAAAAAATAATCGTGATTTTGATATTGATGTTGAATTTATTATAAAACTAAAACAACTACAAAATAATCATTGCGCAAGTTGCAACTCTAATATGTCATGGCAGCATTCAAATAATAATCCAAGTCAATTTACCGTAGACAGAATTAATAGTGATCTTGGTCACACACGTGAAAATGTAATGCTGACTTGTCTTGAGTGTAATCGACGTCGAGGCTCTGGACGTTTACAAAATTGAGCTTGGTGGTAATTGTGTATCTGCAGGAATTATTTGCAATTGTTCACGTACAAATCCACGTTGAGGGGCTGTAGAATCTAGTCTGTATATTGGAGGTCTACCAGTGGATCTTACCACGCTAGAAATTTTATGTGTAGTCACGCTCCAGATGGGATCGGTTGCTCTTTTTTTACCGCCTTCAAGTTCGCCAGGTTCATATAAATATCTTACAGTTACATTACCTAATACTGGTTGAGAGAAAGATTCATGTTGTCCGTAGCCATTGGGTATATATTTTTTTTTGATCGCATTAGAAGGTTTCATGGAAGTTGCACGAGTAATTTCATTATTCAACGCAGCTATCACACTCGGTAATCTTGCAACCCATTCACGAGATCTATCCCTGAAGTTAGTATATATTTCCTTTGCATATTGGTATCCGAGTAACCGCTCAGCAAGTGTTCTATTAAATCGTTCAACAATTGCTTGATCACGATGAATTTCAGTATATCCTCGTCTGATTTTAACGTTATATTTCTTCATCAACGATGATACTACTTCAAGAAATTCTTTACCAGGATCAACTTGTAATAACCGTGGCCATCGTAGACCACCACGTTGATAAATGCGTTCAAACGCAGATGCAACTTCAGATGCTGTTTTTGTTGATATCGGCTCCGCTTCTTTATATCTACTCGCAACGTGAACAACAGTCAATGCGTATTTGTACGTGCGTGATTTTCGTCCACGTGTTTTAACAGTATCATGTGGTAAAAACAAAATATCTGCTTGATGAACTTCATTGGGGATACTGACATCAAAATGTGCGTAATGAATTCTTTTAGGTGGACTTAGGAAGATTTGCCATATTGCCTGTCGTGCTAACCATGAAACTTTTGCTGCTTCGGCGAGTTTACTAATCGCTGCTTTACCTCTCCAGAATCCTCTCGGGGAATAATAAACAGATTCCATTATGATAGTTATATAATTAATTGCCAGCCCCTAGCTCCAGTTTACCTTTCATAGCAGTTTTGACTAGAAAACTAGCTAATTTTTCTCTGAGAGATTTATTAGGTATAGCATTTAACGCGTGAATCAATTTTACATCTGCGAGATGTCGGTGTTGCAAATCCTTACTTTTATACGCGACATCATGAACGTGACACGCTTGATCAGTCTTATTTACTGGATACTCTCCGGGTCTTGGTTGATCCTGATCATCAAGTCGGATATCAAGACGAGTTCCAGGACCACAATAATTATATCCGGGTAAATGTTTCTCACCGGGGTATTTAGCCCATGGAGTTCCTGGTAATTTTCCTAACGAAGTAGCGATATCACCACCTGTCTTTGTTCCTGACTTAGTCATGGAGACAAATTTATATTTCTTGGTACCACATTTCACACACATGCCTGTAAGTGCACGTCTTTTATTTTTTGTTGTTATTGTCGTTAATTCAGTAGTATCGGTAGGTGCTCTGCATCGAACACAATATAGACTCATATTATTTATTATATGGATATAATTGACTTTTCTGCGACACGAAAACAAGAGCCAGTAAAGCACCATCCAGCGTTACCAAATTCTATCAGAATGGTTATAATAGGCCCATCTGGAAGTGGAAAGACGCAATTATTGCTTAATCTGATAATGCGATGGCTCAAGTGGAACAAACTGTATTTAGTAGCACCATCTGTGGATGATCAGAGGTGTTATGAAGTACTTAAGGATTTTAATAAAAATGCAAAACTACTGGATGGAAATGATATTATTGATTTTATAACCGATATTGATGAAGCACTATCTGTAGATGATCTAGATGGATTCATTAATAATTTAGTAGTGTATGATGATGTTATGCTGGACAAACAATCAAATCCAGCTAGAATATTTTCTCGAGGTAGACATAAAAACACGGATGTGATTTATGTTACTCAGAGATATACACAAATTCCAAAAGTAATCAGAGACAACTGCAATATTTTAGTTGTATTTAATGGAGTAGATAATTATACTCTACAGAATATTTATTATCCTTGGTGTTCAGGCGACATGGACATGATTAAATTTAAAACTTCTTTTCAAAAGCACAAGCTGTTCCGTTTGGATTTATAACGATAAATTTACACGATCCAAGATCAAGGTATCGTGTAGGTTTAGATAAAATCTTTGGTCCTTGATTTTATCAAGGTAGCAGCAGAGAGGGTGAATGACATACGCGTAGTGACCAGCACGTGAAAAAATATGGTCAATTAAAGAAGTTTTCATTATTAAGGCAAAAACTTCTTTTTTCAGCCTTCGTAGGAACCCTTAATTTTCAAAAATAAGGTCTCTACAAAGTTGTAGGGTTCACCCTCTCTGCTGCTCACGGTCTATATTATAACCTCTATAAGATAATACGGCACCAACAGTCGATAATATAGACTCCATAGGATAATAATAGACCCACAGTCTATATTATAGCCTCTATAAGATAATACGGCACCAAAAGTCGATAATATAGACTCCATAGGATAATAATAGACCCACAGTCTATATTATAACCTCTATAAGATAATACGGCACCAACAGTCGATAGTATAGACTCCATAGGATAATAATAGACCCACGGTCTATATTATATACTCCATAAGATTGTAAAATAGTTGAATGATTCGTGGGAAAAGGATGAAGTAATTGGTCCCCTTCCATTACTGGGATTATTGTAAATTTTAAACAAAATATATTTTCCCCAGCAAGTGTTTCCATACCCATGTTGTACTTTTGTACATGAATGCATACATTTTTAAAATAGGTGCAAGGATTTGCGGCAAAAGGAAAGGTGCCTTTACCCTAAAGTACGCTTTTGATGTTGTATCAGACAATTGTAAATATTTGGTGCCAAGCTACAATCAAGAAAACTCGTGACATACTGGGACATGAAATACATCATATCTGAATGTTACTTATGTTTTAGAAAGGACTCGCGAAAACCAATGCCAGATACAAATAAACAAAACGATTAACGTTTTATTTATCAAATATTATTGTGAACAAAGAAAAGGTGTCCGAATTCTGCCATACAAATGAACAAAGGATTTTTGTAGACTATTTCTCCAGTTCAATGTTGTGATGTTTTATTTAGAAAGGTGGACTTTTTCCTATCAGTGTAATTTGTGTATTTGAAATTCGTAGGGAAAATATAGCATACAAATGTAAGTGCTTTGACATTTGTAAAAGTAGGAATACATTATTCTCCCTATCTTTTAGTCTTTTACTTTCTTTGTTGCATAAACATACACATACACATACACTTTGTTTCCCATAAAATGATTTTGATTAAAATCATATTGGCATACGTTCCCAATTTAAGATACCTCAAAAATGTACCAGTGATCATATGAAGTGTTACTTTGGTTTCGTAATTTTTTTCAAACACTCACACCCAAAAATGTACCAATGGTCACATGAAATGTTACTTTGGGTTTGTAATTGTTTCAAGCACTCACACCCTAACAATTGTTGAACAGAACAATTCTTCACTCATTGTAAGTGATTTCAGTGGTCAGCCAATATTTTCTACCCCTTAGTTCCGAATCGGCTTCAGTTGCTATTCACACGGTAAGAAGATCAGACGCGTTTTTCTGCGCCTGACCATTGGTGGCTTACAAAAATTGAAACCTAATGAACAAAAACATGGCACAAGTTGTGTTCAATGGAAAATGTGTTAGTTTTATTGCAAAATAAATCACGGAATATTGATGTAATATTTTGTGAGAACTTTAGATTAACGTTTTCGAAGGAAGGATTTTAGTAGACTATGTCTCCAGTTAAATCTTGTGATATTTTGTTCTCCCTATCTCGTAATGTCTATCGCTGAAATGTAACAGGTAAGACCAGAACTACAAAATGTCTGTCATAGATGACATAATCTGCACAACTTGTCAGACTTGTGATTCTTTCTCCAGCCGCCGTGTCCCCCAGTTTATGCATGAAGTTTGACTTTTTGAAGGCTATCACTGTTCCATATGCACTGAACAGACTCAGTGGCACAGGGGCATCTTAAAGGCCAATGCACACTGAAGGAGGACTATCTTAAAGGAACTGGCAGCTAGAA
Organism: Megalonaias nervosa; assembly: GCA_016617855.1. Classification (NCBI taxonomy): domain Eukaryota; kingdom Metazoa; phylum Mollusca; class Bivalvia; order Unionida; family Unionidae; genus Megalonaias; species Megalonaias nervosa. The sequence continues at coordinate 17,163 of JAECUM010002856.1, forward strand.
GACGAAAAAGCATATCCATTCCATTCATTTAGGCCTCTTGGTCTTTGTCTTGACTTTTCTGTTCATCAATGAGATCAAACGGGATCCACGTAGCTGTCATTGAATATGTCCGTCAGTTTTCTTAGATCACTATTCCATCTACGCTGTGAAGCCTTTTGAGCTGAGTGATGCTACTGATCATCCCCAGATAACATCACCAATACAGTTATGGAATTGAGCTGCTGACAGGTCAGTGACTGGGTGTGCCAGGGACCATGTAATCAGAAATGGACTATTCATTACGAGGTCAACGATTCTTCTCGGATACTCTCACAGCAGGTTTGCACATCGCTTATAAAACATATCTGGGACTGTAGCAAAAAATACATATTCGTAGTTTCTAAGTTAAAAAGAAGTGAAAGAAGACTTTTTTATGCCCTTTAAGTGACTTGGTCACCAAACGGAGAACATACCATGTTAGTAGCAATATCCTACCGACACAGAATAATACTTCTAACATTTGCTTTCTGACATCAGTCAAATATTTCAGAGGTTTAGGCTGATCATGATATCAGACACTCAAATCTTTCATTATTTTGTCGAAATGGCAGCTGCTATCTGTTTCTCCGGTTATCTAGATAGATAATCACGTAGGTTTTGTGTACTATTTAAACCACATATTAATATATAAATTGGTCAAGCAAATTGCCTTAAGAAAGCCGATTCAGTGGAAATAAAGTTTCATTTACAATTCTCTCAGTTTATTTATTATTAAAGTAACCATCCAGCCCAGTCAGCCGTACCACTTCTTGCACCTAACAGCATACGGTCTCTGGTTAGGAAAATATTCTCAAAGCGTTGTACACATTTACGAATCAAACGTAAATGTATCCAGTAACAGTGCATAATGAGTTTACCGACATAACAACTGTGTTCATGTATGCATGTACAAGTTGTGTTGTAAACCGTCCTCTCTCCATCCACAAAGAAGCACAAGGAAAACCAGCTGAAAACGACTTAGTTCATTTTATGTTACCAATACAGTAATAATTTCAACTTAATTGACACGCCATTGCTTATCGTGATACTTTGCACCAAGAGAACGTTCCAAAACTCAGATTTATAGTAATATTTTGCATAAATGTGTATTTTATCTCACTATTGTAGCTACCGGTTTCAATAAATGACATCGGTTCATATTAGTAATGTATGTCACCGGTTCATAATATAGGACATCTTCGGGTCATATTACATTATATCTCTCTGTCTGTCTCTCTCCATATATATATATATATATATATATATATATATATATATATATATATATATATATATACACACACACACACACACACACACACATATATATATATATATATATATATATAGAGAGAGAGAGAGAGAGAGAGAGAGAGAGAGAGAACCTGATGCGTGCAGGCAAGGCGATGGGTGCCGTTTACCTGCGGACCTGAGTTCGAATCTCCGTAGAGTACGAATTAAAAATTCTCTAACCTGTATGATAGTATTATTTGTATTAAATATTAATTCTGCCTACTATTATCAAGCATTCTTCTATAGAATCCAGGGATAGCACTTTCCGTTCTGTCTGGTGTATATTTATAATTCTATACAATTAGGCCAATATACCTTGATTCCTTTCATAGGAATCCAGAACGACTGTGTAGATAGATGAGAATTAGTTACCAGGTCGTCATGCGAGTGTGTCTGCTACGCACGAGTGCATATAACACCGATTCTGCGCCATCAATTTTTGGTGATGCGTGCTTAGTCGTGAAGGAATATGGGCTGGTACGTGCAGGCAAGGCGATGGGTGCCGTCTACCTGAGGACCTGGGTTCGAATCTCCGTAGAGTAGGAATTAAAATTCTCTAACCTGTATGATAGTATTATTTGTATTAAATATTAATTCTGCCTACTATTATCAAGCATTCTTCTATAGAATCCAGGGATTGCACTTTCCTTTCTGTCTGGTGTATATATATACCGAACAAACACAGCCCATAATACATATTTACTTGGTAAAGGAATGATTTCAATCAGTTAAGTAATACTTTATGTACACGTTTCCGATTTGTTTGACATTACAGCTAATACAAATTTGAAAATGGATATATTACTTTCTTATAATCGATTATATGTGTAGGTTAATATAAAGCTACAGTTACCTTGGTTGTTACCTGAAACATAATAGAATCGTTTCAACAAGAACAATAAAGCAAATGAACTAACGAAAAAATAAAAACACATTATTTTCCCTTTATATAATTTTGTGTCAGTTCCAGAGCTAAAGATTCCCCATAATGGTATAGCACATGGACACAGACTGTGCGGAAAATTTTATTTTTGTAGAAACAAAACTGTATTAATAATACTGATTGTTGTCATTAATGTCATTGTGTTGCACACTTTTCAGTACTTGGAATAATTAAATTTTCATTATATTGTATGTACAAAATATGAAACTATCTAAGAACTGAACATTTTTGATCAATACAGTAATATATAATCAATATAATGATACGTGATCAGTGAAATGATACGTAACTTGTTAGAGTAACTTGTTAGAGTGGAAGTCAAAATCTAAGTGTCTGTTGAATATTTACATGCACTGAATTCTATTTGGGGTTTTTTTCCCAAAGAATTACTTACGATGCAATAAATACCGAACTGAAGAAGATATTTTCATATCGTACAAATGACAAAAATTTTATATTAGTATATAAGGATAGGAGTCTGGTTAACCCTGGCTTAGCAATGAGGAATGCTATCCATAGCGACTTCGGTAAAATAACTGTATCTTTATTACTGGTGTACCTGTGGTTTTGGCTATGCTGTTGAAATGGTGATGGTTATGTAATAGTGATATTCTGAGATATATCAGTTTAGTCACGATATATGGCAACGCTTCTTGATAAATTACAGCCCCTCCCTTTTTTAATAGAAATAGCAAAATTTCTTTAATACACTTGTCATAACAACAGCATTATAGTAGGACTGTAGTTCTAATTGATAATCAAGCAAACATCTGGCAATGGCACTTCAGCAGGGCAGTAGCTCTAATTAATAATCCCAGAAAACATATAGCAACCGCACTTCAACAGGACAGTAATTCTAATTGATAATCCAAGTGAATATCTGCAACGGCACTTCAGCAGGACTCTAGTTCTAACTGATGGTCCAAGGAAATAAATACTCTCTCTGGGGTTGCTTTATTTCATGAAAAACTCTTTAAAGAAAATACGACACCTATCGTCGATTTTATAGACTATTACGGGTAATAATATATCCACAATCTATATTATAGACACTATCTATCTAGATATCTGTGGAGAGAGAGAGAGAGAGAGAGAGAGAGAGAGAGAGGGAGAGAGCAGCTGTTATTTCGACAAAATGATGGAAGTCTCGATTCTCTAAGATCAGGATCAACTTAACCCTACTTACATTTTTTTCTATCATGGCAGAAAGACAATTTTAGCAGTATTACCCTGTATAAGTAAGAAAACGCAAGGAACAGAATATGTATTCACTTTGATGATCAAGTTCCCTAAAGTACCTAAGAAAGCCCTCTTTCACTAAATTTCGAATACGTAGTTTTGTTACAATAACTAATATGTTTGAGAACGGTGTGCGAAAGTATTGTGCGAGTTAACGATCTGTAAAGTATAAAGTTACACACATACACAATCTAAAATACATATGTTTAAAGCAACTAGACTATATATTTCTTTTGTGTTTTGGGAGTTGTTGCATTTTGTTTGCATTGCGTTCATTCCGGTAAATATAATAACTTGCGTGCGAATGAGAATCAGTTTCCACGTTTTGAACTCTTAAGGAGTATACGATTTTGCCAATCTGACGTGTGCTTGCCAGGGCCCTTCCGGCCATGTGTTTGCGTGTTAACTGTAACTTCTACCCATGGACTGGATTTGTAACATGGTTCGAAAATGTGTACAATGTCAAAGAATTTAAATTAGCTCTATGATGTCTGGGTTTGGACATTAAATAATCAAGCAGCAGAAACCAGATTGGGCTACGTTCCCTCTATGAAAAGATGCAAAACAATATTTGACCAAAATGCACATTTACTTTATTCTCAACATGGAGGAAAAGACTTTATGATGTTGCTAACCAAATTTTGAAGTATGAGCAGGATATTCTAGATGGTGAAGTTACCTTTTGTTTTCATAGAAACTGTAGAGTCACTTACTATAGCCATGTCCACGTAGAAACGTGCATTAGAAAAGAATAGAAAACTAACTTGTAGGTTGATGTGTGCCGTTCACAGTGGTGAGGAAGCATGTGCAAATGGTTCTGGTGCATACCTAAGTCAATTTGTAAATAGTTGACTCTGTATTTGATTGGAAAAGGTAACTGCTTCTTTTGTGAAGAAGTGTGTAATATATTAAGGCTGAATTCCACAACTATCTTTTGCACCAATGAGAACTACCACTGCTCTCCATGAGGCGCTTTCCAAAACGGGTGGATAGTGAAGTCGTGGAGGGAGAATGTGTTGTTGTCAAGCATGTTCATGATGAGTTCAACGTTGTATGGTTAGACTATACCCTTGAAATTACTTAGCACATGAACTTGAAGAGAGCATGAAGAATCATTGACCTTACAATGAAAGGTCCAGGTCTGATTAGATAGTTCATGGCACGCACAGACAGCTCAGATACGTACCTGTATTAGTGGAGGTAGGGCTGGAGATGATCAGCAGAATAGCTTAGCTCAAAAGGCTTCACAGAGAAAATGGAATTGTGATGTAGGAAAACTGAATGACATGTTCAGTGACATATACGTAGATCCATTTGATGCTGCTTTGAGCAGAAAAGTAAAGAGAAAGGACAAAAATCTCGAAATATATGAAAAAGTGATGTATCTTCATCTTCGAGGCATCATTTTCTGTAAGATGTCCTCCTGAAGCGTGCTTGGGCCTTTTAAAATACATACGTGTAAATGAGTTTGCTAAATGAGAACTAACGTCATCCTGCACACAGTCAGACTTCATGCATGAATTGAGGGACGCAAAGGCTAGAGAAAAATTACGTCTGACCTTTTGTGCAAATGCTGTCATATGCGATGGACATGCAGTAATTTAGGTCTTGCCTTCTGTATTAAAGGATATTGCCAAGTACGTTCTGTCTCATGTAATGAATTCCATGAAAAACATTAACACTGAAATATTTCCCTGATGCTAATTCCGTTTGATAGACACGCCTAGGACAGCATCAAGTCAGAGACAACAGTGGAAGAGCATCCAGCCGTGTTTATCGAGTGCGAGATGAAGACAAGGTACCACCTAAATGAAAACAATTCCTCAATGTGAATGAAAACAAATTAGATGTTGTACCTTTATACACCTATTAAATTTTAGAGAAGAGTGAAACCTGTCTGATTGTAACCCAAGTTTTGTTAACGGTGGATATGTCCAACTCCTAAAATTCAATGTCACAATGGAATGAATTTCATTCCAATCAAGACAAAGCAGACACAAAAATTATTATGCGCCCCATCACATTAGAAGAGGCTAGAACTGATGTCATTATTACGTACAGCCCATGCATAGACGTCTTAGTGCTGCTTCTATTCCATCGTCCCTCCATCAAGGCTAAATAAATTTACTTCATGACTGGACTGCATGGAAAACCTGCACAACTCAAATGGTTCATCCCCATCCGTACACTCGATGGCAATCTAGCCAGTACACAATATATAATTATGTTACCTGTCTATAGCTTAACAGGATGTGACACTGTCAGTGCCCTCTTTAGACATACAAATAAAAATGCCGTCCGAGTCATAACAAACGCTGACTTAAACCTATCATTCAGTTGCATATTTTCCTGACAATAAACCGGTTTAGTTTCACGCCGTTTGTCAAGGTAGGTCGTTAAGTTATTGTCAAGATAACTGAGTATCGGATCCATTCGAGACACCTGTCTGATACACTTTGACCAATCCTGGATACAATGGATTATATCTGACCGTCCTTCCAACGTCAATAAATAAATATCATAACAATTACAGAGTAGCTTTTATTATAATTATTGCCCCTACGTGGCATTATAAAAAGATAATAAGGCTTATTTTCATCTTGGAAGAACACATAAATAATAATTAAGATAAATTCTTACTTTTCCACAAGATGGTGGACGTTGGCTTAAAAATATTTTTTGATAGAATAATACTTATGCAAATATACAATCTAACACTGAATAAGTTGAAAATGGTATTATTTAGGTGTCATATTCCTTTTTAATTACTATCTTTCCTATATTATTTGTACCGCAAAAAAGAACGGTGAACATTTACCACATACGGCGTATTGGATGCTGCTAAAGACATAGAACACATGTTATTGGATATTTATCTGCAGGGAAGATTACTACATGCAAACCTTGTACTAAAGCTAGACATGTTGATGGGGATAGCGGATACATGCCAGTGATGATATGACTATTGAAATGCATTTGGAACATTCTATACCTTCGGACGTATGAAGGACAATTATTATAATTTGGGATTTATATGGCAATAATGTGGTAATTAAATGTCCACTTTGTAACTTAGAGAAATAACTTGTTGATTTTAGTAAACTTCATGGTTTCGCTTCTTTCTTTCTGTAGAATATATTAAGACCGAGAGTCGTACCAACTACTCCTACTACTACCATTTAAAAATCCAAATCACACACACATACACTCTACTACTAGCATATATCATACATGCGTTACTTCAATATGCATTCTTTGGCAAGTTGTTAGAAGAACATTTGCATCTCTAATACTTACTAAAACTATTATAAAACGATACGTCTACTAAACATACAACTTCAAATTACTAATGCTGTCATGTCTGCATAAATAAACTTTCATAAATCATAGCTCATTTTGTTCGTCAAACTGTATGTTTTCGGGTTTGGCTACTTAGAGATTTCTATAAAGGCATTTTACATATCACTTCTGTTGTGTAGGAATGCTTCTTCGCTTTCATATACAATGAGTAAGTAGATTATTCATTGAACCGATCTTTAAATTATAGCTAGGTATCATCTTCGTTCATTATAGTAATAAATTTAAAATAGCACGAAGGTCGGGCTGCGATAGAATATATCGTCTTTGATCCTATATCCCCAAACGAATGTTTTACTATGTCAATACTCAGGCACGACACCGCTAACACATTCAATAATTTTCTCATTTCTGTTCCTCACATTAAGATTGTGCATTACCTTGTTAATAAAGTTTCTGAATACATTGAAACGATGTCGCTAAAGGTCAAATTGGGAGACGTATGTTTTCCTGGATACCGACCTGTGATGCCGACTCTCCAATTTAGACTGATTCCACATTAATCACATAAGATGAAATCCTCAAAGTTTCCTCATAGATCAAGCAAATGTCTTTCCAGAAAAATTTAAGATAATGAATGAATGCATCTTATTCATTGATGTATGATGAATGTTTAGCAAAAATCTGTTCTTGCAAATCATATACCAACAAAATATGCACCTGGGAAAGAAAATATGAGATATTTAAGGAAAATGAGTTAATACTGAGCAAATATCTATTAGTACCAGAAAAGATGTTCATTACTGATTATTTTAATCCACGATATATTGCGTGTTTAAGGACATCTGACCTATGATATTTCTTTTGCTATTTATAGAACGCCGCCAACAGTTATCAAAAAAGGTATGTCATCCTAAGCATTTTTGAGAAATATGTCTTGTTTCAAACCATATTTTGGAACTACTATTTCATTTTGCACTACGTCCTGTCAGTATATATCATAAAACAAGATGTGGCTGTATCTGTTCATGCGGCCAGAAGCATAAATGCAATCACTTCTAGGAATGGAGCCATTTACATTGGCTACGTTTAATAAGATAAAACTACTACGAATCCATTATTTTAGTAATATTTATTCTATTCCACGAATAGCTAAAGGTTTGACTACAGCTGTCTTTAATTAAAATGGATTAAAGAAAGTAAGTGTTGTTGTATTTATTAGGGACGAAGCTCAACGATTCTGCAAATCTATCTGGTCAATTACGTATTTCTTAGGAACTCGAATGAAGTATTATGCAAATCTATCTGGTCAAGTTGATATTTATTGGGGATTCTAATTAAGTGAGATGCAAACCGAACTGGTTAAGTTGACTGCGGAACAAGTCTACACGATTCTTGATTATATTAATATTAGACTCCCACGTTTGTGATCAGATTTCCTAAAATCAGAATCAGAATAATCCAAGCCAGAATCTTACTAGTTACAAATATTTTCTGTTAACCCCATCTGAAAGAACGTGCAAAATAAAATGATTTCTATATGAGCTTAAAATCTTTAGTTTGCAAATCCAGCCCTTTCATGCCCCATCAAGTGTAGAGTTTTGATTCAACTCTGATCACCTATCTAAAAGAAAACATAAAACGTGCAGATCAAATATCCTAGACCTTAACTTCAAGAAACTTATTCATTAATAAATTGCTCCACACGTTTCACGTAGTTCCTGCGAAAAAATGTTTCATCTCTTCTTTCAAGATTTATTTTGAATGAAAACTGGAAATCAGTTATCAACATAAAATAGAGACAAATGTCAGTATTCAAAGGTAAGGTTGCTGCCCGCCATCTTCTCTTCATGCACTTTGTCGAACGCTTCGTTGGCTGCCACTGTAAACCAATTCTTCCAGTCACTAACGACTCCTGAAATGGAGAGTCACATAAAACTAGAATATATCTGAGTCTGCAATGTTTATACAGAATGTATCATATGTTGAACTGAGTAATAAGGACGACAATGCAAACAAAATATTTTTACAACGACGCCATAAGGAGAAAGCTGCTTTTCCGAGAAAAAAATATCACTTTGTATTTATGTAGTTTTCATTGTGTTACGAGCCTATGCTCTTAAAATAAGTACAGGAAAAGAGAGAAATCCAACAAGCTTTGTAAAATTCAACCAATAATTTATTTCCCTAGAAAACAAATTGAAAATAAAAAAAAGAACGTACGCTATTGCGAATTAAATCCCAAAAATATCTTAAAATTACAGACACAAGTCATAATAATATACATTCTGAATAAACTTTATTAGACATCCGAATTAAATCCATCGCTGAAGGTGTAAATATGCCTGTGGATGGCTCGTAAAGTGTTGATGTTTCAACAGTCTCTTTTTGAAACACAGCAATATAATCCAAGAAGAAATTTCAGTTTTAATTCAAGTCTCTATTTCCAAGAATGTTATCAGAGCACTTTTGTATTTCCAGAAAAGAAATAATTTGAATAATTCCAAATCAAATACTGTAAACAACAATAACTTGCTTGTATTGTCTTCTACTTGACCTCAGGTCACAATTAACATTTTCTAAAAGAAGTCCATTACCTAATGGCAAATAACGTTTTAGAAACTTCTTAATGTTTAGAAAATAAAATGTTAGCAATAATTAGAAGGTCTGTTACTAAAATTATAATTTATAACCTGGACTATGTCGGGTACGCCAGGTAAATTGCAGGGAAATTCCAAGAACGTAGACCCAGACCCAAATGAACATATTTACTTCTACTAATAATGATCATAATATTGAACCCATAGACACAGAGAATATTTTACCTATGTATTAGTTGTTTACAGAATGAAAAATCAATAATTCAAATCAAGTGGAGAATAAACTTGCATCTGGACATGGTTATGTCCAACATACAATGTTACATTACAATAGCATATTATGAAATTTTTAAAAAAAAAAAAAAACCTAACAAACAACCAATGCAAATTAAATGTACATAACACAATGTATGAGCCGATTTTTAATTCCTATTAAGAATTAAAGGTTTAAAAACTAAAGTTATGCAAATATCATCTACATCATTTCGAATGGCATTATAACCATCATAAAAACTTTGTATCGTCGGACATGTCACCCGTTACATGAAGATCAAGCTATGAACAATGGTCAAATTCCAAATGCATTTTATCCCTATTCCTAACATTGAAGAATCAACACAAGTATACCAGGCTGTTCATGTGAAGAACTGACACAATTAATAAAGATGACCAATGGTTACAATGAATTCATTAGAGATATAACTAAGAAATTATTTTTAATTAAAAGGTATAAATGGCAAGTGTTCCAGACAATGACTGTGAATAACATGCAATTACGTACGTACAAACTACACTTTCTTCTTGGCAATTGTGCGATATCGATTTTGTTTTCAAATGTCGTAATTATAGAGAAACACAAGTTTTCAACCTGTTGGGGAACATTTTGATATAAATATGCTGAAAGAAAGTTAATGTTTTACAGATGCAGTTTTGTTGGCATCTTAAAACAAACATAATTCGCGTTAGACATTTCCATTGTCGACAATGTTGAAATCACAATATCTGAAGAAAAAAACTTTAAATCTTCTTTGCGCATATATAGACTGGTTTTCGCATATTGATTTCCTGCTCAGCCTACTAATGATAAGAACTATTAATATATAGGCGTTTCTCCTTGAAAGCAATAGTGATGATCGACTTGGGTCTTTAAACTGCAGAGATGGAAATTTATGGTCGGTCCAATAGTTACGCATATATGTGAAATTTGCGACCGATTAGATGACTATAACCAAAACGAAAGAACGTAGACAGTCTTTTGGTGGAAATACTTTGTTAAGCAAAAAAGAAGACGGAGGATTTGTTAGACCATAAGCAAATACCATGACATTATGGTTATCACTGAATAAGCTACAATAGCTGACAACTTTTCTCTTTTGTTGTACCCACAAGTGTCACCTATTATTTTCAATAGTAGAAAGGGGTACAATTGCGAATGAAATACTTGAAACTATATAGCAACAGCAGACCTTGATAATATTAATGATCATATCAATCACTTTGATTAGAATCAGTCATGTGCTATCTGCTTGGACGTTAATGATTCTATTAAGAATTATAGGACAACAGTTAGCACATACTGTTTTCTACACAAGAAATTTGTAACATAAAGAGACAATGAAATACGGTATAATTCGATTATCAGGTCGCTTGAGCTGAAAAAGGGATTCAACACACAAAACGGCTATTCACTCTCGAAACACAACATATTTACTAAAACATTTTAATAAATGTTAAACTAAACTTTTGAAAAAATAAAAGAGGCTTACTAAGATAGATTTAACCCATTAATGTAAATGTAACCCATAAAGGTGCTATTGGATTTAATCCCATGACTTTGGACTAACTATGAGACTGAATTCAGGTCACCTCAGTTGTTACGTATACGTAATTAAATTGCCTGTGTGTTAGTTTTAAAATTCTTTTTTATTTTATTTTTGTTTCATTACATTTTATTGTAATGATTATTTTCACGGGACTCGATATTTTTCCAATAAATTCAGTTTATTTAGAACGTAAAAGCTATTACATTAGTACTGTTTTTAGCTCACTCTGGTACATAGATTTTGTAAACATCGAGTGATAACGATTGGCTATTGCCAAGGTCTTTCGGCCCGCATGATAGCTGAACTGTAAACAGTCTTTATTTTATATTTTTTCAGTGTGAGAATTTGGTTTTTAGATAGGGCTATTGTAGCTACGTGACAATTCTCATTTTTTTTTTATTGCGATGTTCAAATTAGTAAATCAGGTAGTCTATCAAGTGAAGTACCATGTGATCTAAAATCGCCGCTTTAAACAGACGCTCTCAAGTAGATTTATTCAGTCGTATGTTCTACACCTTGAAAGTACAAGGTGTTTATATTGTTGAAGCCAGATTATTTTTGAAGTTCATTTGTTTTTGGAATTTAATAATTTATTCTCTAGAAAACTAAATAAGTGTACTTTTTATAAAACGTTCTGGGAGAAAGAAATTCAGTGGAAATTTATTCCGGAGTTCTATACGGAAACATAAACTGTGATTCAATCGAGGATCTGTTACCACCAGTACAACGGTCTCATCTGACGTCATCGCCTCCATATTGCAATTCCATCGAGATTCGAACCCGGAGTTTATTAGAACTGTTTATTGATAGGACTTGTATGTTTCTATCTTAGGATTAAAGTTTTAGATTATATGCACAAACCGTAAGTCCTATTTCCAATTTTTACATTGTTTTCTAGGGAAATAAATTATTTTGTTAAAATATACAAAGCTTGTTGGCTTCACTCTTTTCTCTTGTTATTTTTGTACGAGCCTACACGCAACAAGAGAAAATTGGGTTGTTCGTCCTTGGGTATATGAAATTTGGCTAAAATATTTCAGAAAATTGTTTTCTGAAATTTAAATTCCCCTAGTTTTTAAATCCCAAGTACTATTTTACATTTTGTTTGAAATCTTTAGTGAAAACAACAGGTTTTCATTCACAATGTCATCAAAAGTAGAGACCTTTCTCTCTAGTCCAACTCAGGAGCAGTTGGAAAGTCTGAAAAAAAAGGAAGAGTTGCTTGAACTTGCCAGAAAGTACGATCTTTCTGAAGCAAGATCTCCTTAACGAAACAAGAAATTAAAAATATTTTGATTAAATATTTGGTAGAGAAGAATGTTTTTGATAAAAGAGTTTTGGCTTCACTCAGTAAGTCTGTGTACGACTTTGACATAAAAGTAATGGAATTAAAAATGAAATGCAAGACGGAATTGGAGTTGAGGAAGCTCGAGCTTCAGAAAGAGGAAAGAGAGAAAGAGAAACAATTGCAATTTGAAGAGAAGCGAGTGCAATTACAATTTGAGAAAGAGAAGAGAGAGAGAGACAGGAGAGAGAGCAAGATAGACAAATGAAATTACAATTTGAAAAAGAGGAGGGAGAGACACAGGAGAGGGAGAAAGATAAACAAATGCAGTTACAATTTGAGAAAGAGGAGAGAGACAGGAGAGGGAGAAAGAAAAACAGTTACAATTTGAAATTGAGAAGGATGAAAGGGAATTTCAAATAAAAATGAAAGACTTTGAGCTGGCAAGTGCAAAGCACGATCCCATTTTACATACAAATTCAAGTTTTGACATTACAAGAAATATCAGGTTGGTGCCCCCTTTTAGAGAAAAAGAAGTAGACAAATATTTTTTTTTTTTTTTTATGAAAAGTTCCTGAAAATTTTAAATGGCTAGGGAAGCATTGGACTCAATTATTGCAATGTGTACTTTTTCGCAAGGCCCGAGATATCTATGCATCCCTGTCAGTACAACAAAATTCTGACTATGATTTGGTTAAGGAGTGCATCCTAGGGGGCTTATGCGATAGTCCCTGAGGCCTATCGGCACAAATTCAGAAACTATAAAAAAGAGATGGTGCTTAGCCAAGAAAGTTGAACATGATTATGAAAGTCTCGAACAACTTGTGTTACTTGAAGAGTTCAAAAACTGTGTTCCTAATGACATTAAGAATCATCTTGAAGAACATGAGATCGAAACCTTGGAAAATGCTGCTATTGCTGCTGATGAGTATTCCTGAACTCATAAATTTCCTGTTGTAGGCAAATCATTCACTCAGCAGTCTACTGGTAGAAAGTTATTTCAGCCTAATACGACTCCTCCTAAAACTCAGTCTGGCACAACTTCTAAAAATCAAGCTTCTGATAAACTTGATTCAAAATCCTTGTTTATTCTTACGTGTACCTATTGCACGAAAAGAGGACACGTCATATCTGATTGTTTCAAAATGAAATATAGGCATCAGAATCAAGATAGACCTATCCCAAATGCTCTTATTTCTAAGAGGTCAAGGTCACGGTCATGTATTGAAAGCAATGCATTTGTTGGATGTAATAAACCCCAGTCTGCTTTTACTATAGAGAATTATGAACCATTCGTGTCGAAGGGTTCTATATCACTCTTGGGTGATTTGGCCAATGCTATCCCTATTGAAATTTTAAGCGATACAGGAGCTTCTGAGAGTCTTTTATTATCAGGTACTTTGAGAGGTCCTGTTCTAATGAGAGTGTTCTCATTCAGGGAGTAGAGTGCGGCTTTATTAATGTTCCTCTCCATTCTGTAAATTTGTCATCAGACTTAGTTTTGGTCTTCTCTGAAGAGTTCTTCAACCAGGTCTTCGGTCACTTTCAGCATCCTGACATTCTCTATCTCTTCAGGTTTCGGTATCAGGTTTTGCCGGACACGATGTAAATTTACGTAAGCTTCATTCGGCTTGGCTAGTCTGGAAGACATGCTCATAGGTAAACTAGTCAACATTGGATGGTCAGACTGGTCCATGGATTAAAGTCGCCTATGCACTGAGTGCTTCGGGGACTGACCCGCTATATATGGTTCAAACGCGGACGCGATAGAAAACATCTCTACTAGGTTGGGTTTTTTGTGTTGGGTCAGAACGCTATGATAGCTAATCTCATGGTGAGGGATAGAGAGAAGTCAAAGAGCATATATTCACGGTGTGTTTTGTTTAAAACAAACAACAGACACATTTTTTCAAAACGCAACATTTTTTTATTCAACAAATAACTAATCACTAACAATTAACAATAATATCAAATAAACTCTTTTTGACAATGTTTACAACGTTGTGAAATCATGTTAGATTTCCATTGATGGAAGTCATGAGGCCATTGATGTACACTACGTTTCCTAGCTAAAGACAAAAGATAGCCATAATGGTCACAAAACCATCGATCTACTTTCTCATCGTTTCTAGAAGAGTTACGATCAAAATAAGTCACTAAATGTTCTAAAGGATATCCAAGACTGCGTTGATGAAGAAAATGCACAAAATATTGTCCACACACCATAGAATTTGTGCCTTGTAATTTCACATTATTGAATCGTGTCGTCTGGGCATTTCTTCTCATAAAGTCGATAATGTCGTCTTCCAAAGGGGGTAATCCATACGAATCAAAATATTCCACACAATCCTCTTTAGGGAAGTAGACGGCGACCCAGTGGGTTCCTGGGAGATGACTGTCGTCCGTGTTGATGACATAAGCTTGATGATTTTGAGGTTTGCGATGAGGTAGTTCATCTTTAGCGCACACGACAGGATTCCAAGAAGCAGTATACGAACTGTTGTTCAAAAGGTAATAAAGTTCCCAGGTATCCATTTTTTCTTGTTGTTATTTCACAGGTAATGATAAGTCATCAATTCAATTCTGACTTTTTGTTTGAAAATCTCTGAAAGTAACCGTTTCTTTGTTTCGTCTCCGTATTCTGGGGTAAGAGATCTTCGATGCGATAGATCTCTAGAGTAGTCAAAGGAGGGTAGGAATGATCACGCAAGCCTTTATACCACTGATGCAACACTGCTTCTTCTGAGATAAGACTCCAAGCGTCGTCCAGATACTCGTCCAATGTTTCTTCTTGACTCATCATCAGACATTTATCTTGTTGAATTTGACTTGGATGATCGTTTTGACATCCATAGCAATCTTTCTTGGTCAATTCCGTAATTTTATCTGCCAGGTGTTTGGCAAAACAGGCCACTAAATGTTGTTTTTGTTATGGCCATGTGGAGGTGACCACTATGTTCTCTTCGTCTTTGTCAATGGGTTCTGCCTCCACGTTATCCTCCCATTTAATTTCCAAAGATTCTCCGCCATTCAAAGAGGGATAAGAGTCTAGCATAGTTTCTAATAGTCTAGAATTACTTTTCTCAAACTGTCAAACTGTTGATTTCTGTGGTATTATCGAATTCGGCATACAGGATGACGCTCACCGT
This sequence comes from Megalonaias nervosa, assembly GCA_016617855.1. NCBI lineage: Eukaryota > Metazoa > Mollusca > Bivalvia > Unionida > Unionidae > Megalonaias > Megalonaias nervosa. The sequence goes on from JAECUM010002856.1 coordinate 32,810, forward strand.
CTCAGCGAGAGCTTCTGCAAACTGAAGTTCCACTCATAGTTGACCGGATTTTATAGGGTGGAAATGTCCCTCATTGCTGCTTTGGTCTGGAGTGAAATCAAAGACCCACAAAGTGTAACCTCCTGCATAATCTTCGCACGTAATGCCGTGACTGGTGTTGCTTCCTAGCTGTCCGGTAGCTTCGTACAGGGACAAGTACGATCTCAAGTAATTCTTCTAGGTAAAGATAGGTTCGAAGGGTCTGGTACACAAGGTCTTGTCATCGCGACTCACTTCGATCTTGGACACTCTGTAGTGCTTAAACTGGAAAGGATTTTGATCGAGGGCCCCGTTGAGGGCTGCATTAAACGTCCTTGAACAGATGATCTTCGATCTTGGATCGGAGTCCAGCAGCAATGATGAAAGTTTTCACTTCTACGCGCCGTATCGGATACTTAGCGGTCGTTCTGCTCAATATGTGACTGATGTCGTTTCCCGCTTTAGGTAACACTTAAACACGACGCACGTAAAGTCTGGCTTCTTGGATGATAGTTTTGTACTCGTTGGCATGAGCCATCAAATGGAAAGCGACACTGTTGCGATTGAGTCTCAGGCGGATATCCACTCCGTTGAGCAAATACTTGTCTTGCAACCACATGTCCAAATGCAAACGATCCATCAGTTCTAAACCACGTCCTTGCAGGATTTTCTTTCGACGGTCGTTAAAGACCACATTGTGATGATTGTCGTCTGCTGTCAGACATGTGTCGTTAAACGTGTCCTCACCTGCTCTGTCAGGTTTCCATACCACGCAAGTATCCAGATGAGTGTTCTTGGCCTCTTTTCCGTACGTCAAGAGATTTTTCAGGTACGCTCGGTAAGGGTAAGTATCTATGCCACTGCTAACCAGTTTGTTATTCAAGTACAAATCCACTTCGCTGAACAAGGAATGCATGAAATTTTTGACGGGAGCTACTCCAGCATCCGCTCCCGGATTGGTGTTGTCCGTTTTGATCACTTTGAGTTTCAGATACAAGTAAATGCTATTCAGATCGATGTAATCTTCGGGCTGTACTTTGATTTCAAACTCGATGGGAGCTGAATCCGTCAAGGAGGAGACCGGATGAAATTCTACCCAATGGGATTCTTGCATCGTCATCATGGTGGGTGGCATGGAAAACAGATCCAGTTCCGACTTAGAACAAGCGCAAGACTCTCGGTGCATCATTTTCTCTCTGGGATTTTTTTAAATAATCAAAAACGTCTAAGTCTCGGACGGTTCTTCTTTTCTTAGTCTTTGTAGCTCTGGGGATGTGAAGTCCTCTGAAGGGGTGCCTTCTTTGTCTCTTTCTGCCTTCTCCTTCCTGTGACGTCAGGGAAGCAGGAATGCCTGACTCGCCAGCGTTCTGGGAATGTATAGGAGTTTCTCGTTGGCCCAAAATTTTTTGCCCGTTTGAAGCAAGACATTTTTGCCTGCTCTCAGGAAAGCTTCTTTTGGGTTTTGTTTGTCGATGATAACATTTTGGAGAAATTCTTTGCCTTGCGTCAAGGAGGCATCTTTCAAGGCGTGCAATCCCAGTGTCACCATCGGTTTCAAAACGAGGGCCACTGAACGAAAGACCGATTTTAGCATATCTCCTAAACGATGTCCCCGCTGTCGAGCTACTCCTTGGTACACAGGATACATGACTGACAAGGGGTTAGAGTAATCGTTTTCGAAAATGGAGTTTCACTGTGACTTTTGTTACGAATATGTGATTAAGTTGCTTGTGTGTTAGTTTTAAATTCTTTTTTATTTTAATTTTGTTTCATTACATTTTATGGTAATGATTATTTTCACGGGATTTCAAATTTTTCCCAGTAAATTCAGTTTGTTTAGAACGCACAAGCATGACTTAAGCACTATTTTTAGCTCACCCTGGTTTATATATCTTGTAAACATTAAGATAAAACGATTGGCTATTGCCAAGGTCATTTTTTGCTTGCATGGTGGCTCTAATTTGTAAACAACTTTTTCATTGAAGATCCGCTAAGTCTTTTCAGTCGTGCGTGCAAATTATCATTCTTTTTTTTAATGCGATGTTCAAATTAGTGGTCAAGTAATCCATCACGAGAGCCACCATGTGATCTAAAATCGAGGCTTAAAACAGCCAATTGGTAGTAGATTAGCCCAGTCGTATCTTTACACCGTGAGGGTACAAGGTGTTTCAATTGTTGATGTCAGATTGTTTTGAAGTTCATCTATCTTTGGAATTTAATAATTTATTCTCTAAAAAACGAAACAAGTGTACCTTTTTATAAAAAGTTCTGGGACAAAGAAATCAGTGAAAATTTATTCTGGAATTCTAAACGGAAACATTATAAACTGTGATTCAACGAGGATCTGTTGCCATTAGTACAAGGACCTCATCTGACGTCATCACCTTCCATATTGGAATTTCATCGAGATTCGAACCTGGATTCAATTAGAATTATTTAGTGATAGGACTTATATTTTTCAATCCTAGGATTAAATTTTGGATTATATTCACAAACCGTAAGTCCTGTTTCCAAGTTTTACATTGTTTACTAGAGAAATAAATTATTTTGTCAAAATATACAAAGCTTCTTGGTTTCACTCTTTTCTTTTTTACTTTTGTACGAGCCTACACGTAACACTTTCCCTTTGGTGAATGGAATATTTTGTTCCATGTCTCCTTTAATAGTAATATTGACAGTGTCGAAATACGTCTTACTGACAGGCAAATAGTGAGGATGTACAAATTCGCGGTGAACGTGATAGGTGTTTCCACCTTCCTCGTCAGCGTTCGTGGCAGAATTCACTTTCAAAGGAATGACACGCAGAAAAGATACGGAGGTGTGTTCCACTACGTTGTACTCCACCACATCCGAGTAAACAAAAATCATATTCAGTCCTTGGTTCATTTCTACGGGGAATCGAAAATATTTCGCAAAATCCAAGTTGCCGGTAATGGCTGGTATTTCGTTATTAATCTTGATCAACTTGGGGTAGCCACCCAAAATGTCGTACAATTCAGGACAAAATGCAATGGCCAATACTTTGTCCTCTGAAAATTTGATCATTAGGCGACGAGCTATTTTGTGGTATTCGATCGTGACACTTTTTATTCTCCAAGGCTTTTCCAAACACGGTATTGAATTTGGTAGCAATCGTGTTCTCCAAATCTTGACCTCTAAAATAATTGCCTGGGGAAATTTTCAACCGATAAGTGGTTCGTTTAGTTTTGGGGTCTTGTGTTTTCATAGAGTCACCTACAGTGACGCGTTCATCCAAGTTTTGTTGCACTTCCTCTTCATGAACTTCCACCGTGAAAGTGTTTTGATTTTCGACGATGTTTTTGATTTGTGTAGGGTGAATCATTTCCACCAAAACCACTTCCCAATGGGCTTCGTGATCCAACTGAATGGCCTGAGGTGATTTGGCCGTGTAACAGCATAAGGTATTGTGGGGAAACACCTCCATGGAACTGTCACTGGATAACGTTAAGTAAAATTGGTTATTCTTAATTCCTGAGTTCTAGTGTCCGAGGGGTCGCTGGAAGTCAGAGGAGTGTCTAAAAGAGGATTGTTGTGATGACTGTTGGGAGGAGGCCTGACGTTGGACGCAAGGCTCCCGTTGTTGTTCCCGTTAGAGGAATATTTCAGGGACGGATTGGGAAGAAGGTAACCAATGCAACTGCTCAGTAAAATGGTCCACAATTCTTCGTCTATTTGTTGCAAACTCAAATTGGCAATGGCAGCACCGATGACACAATACACCACAAAGATTTTGCAGATAAAGCCGATTTGCGTTTTAGGCGCACGTTCTCCACACCATACCCACAAGGGTTGGTTTGGCAGGTCTTGCAGAGAAGAACTGGGGAAAGGAGTGGTCACTGCAGTAACTGAGGCTGTGTTGAAGGGCATGATGGTCACTTCTTTTTATAGTCGATGATTTGCGACGCGTCGATCCAAGGGTCAGAACTGGGAGGATATCCTTTCCAACGTACTTTGACTTCTTTGACACGTCGTTTTCCCACTTTACGAGTTCTTCGATCGAGAATGCTTTCTATCTCGTACACGTCTTCTTTTTTGGTCACGCGTTGTAACTCCGGCAAGTAAAACGTTTCTTTTAACATTTCCCTTCATGTCTTCCAATTTATAGACGGGAGGATGACGGCCACGCACTCGTTCAGTGACACGAAATAATTCGGTGGTCCAGTTGGGTAAGTAACCTTTGTCGAATGTTCGTTTGGTTTTGCCACTGCGCACCCAATCTTCTGCTGCCAACATTCCACCTTTCTTGGGGACAGTCACCGTTGGGGACGTACCAAACAGGCGCTAGAGGACGGTGACTTCGTTATCATGAGTCACTTCTTGTGGGGGGGGGGGCACATCCGATGTTCCGATAGTAAGATTGGTTGTACGCTTGGACCAGGTGCGGCAAGACGTCAATGTACTTGAGAGTGTGTTGATGCGTAAAATATTTCCACATGCGTTCTTTCAAGGTGCGTTGAAAACGTTCCACTATGCTGGCTTTAGTTTCGGGATTCTCGGTGGTGAAAAAATGAATCTCACGCTTCTTTAATTCTTTTCAGAAAGTTTGGTTCAGAAATTCGGTGCCTTTGTCGGTTTGTCATCGAAGAGGGTGACGACCACTTTGTTTCAACACTAGTTTGAGGGCTTGCACTAACTCACTGATCGATTTGGAAGTCAATGGCACGACCGAAGCAAATTTGGAAAAGACGTCGATGACACAAAACAAATATTTGTAGCCATGATTGTAGGTGGCCAAATGAGAGACATCGGTTAAATCGGCTTGCCATTGATGATCGATGCTCTCCACTCGGGTGCGACTTCTGAAAAATTTTCATCGAATCGGTTTGTGTAAGGTGTACGTGGCTTGTTCTTGTAACCATTGTTGTACTTGAGGTAAACGGACACTTTTCAGTCGAGTTTTGGCAGAACGATACAATTTCTGAACTCCTCCGTAACCTGCAGGATGGGATGAATCATAGTAAATGCTGGCTAACACCTTCTCTATTTTTTTTTAAATAAGTGATAAACTCTTCGCTGATGGTACTCTGGATGGGACGAGGGGGAGGTTTAGAAACGGCTTTACGTGTCCTATGTGCCATAGGAGTAGTAGTTGAGGGTAGTGGTGGTGGTGGCGGTAATGGAATGGCTTTGGTCCTCTTTTCTTTTTTCACCTCTGGTTTCCCTTCTTTCTTTTTGACTTCTGTCGACGGAGGACTGAACATCACCTTTTTAACCCAAGCTTTAAGTTCTTCTCGTTGCGGTGTAGGGGAAGGGGTCAACAAGGCGCTGCAATCTTACAAGGTATAGGAACTGCTTACGGTGTTTGAAAGACTTCTCGTGCCTCTTCTTCTCAGGTATCCGTGTGGCTACGTCTGTCTTCACCACTGAGGGTAGCGGTGGTGATGGACTTTTCATCAGGGCCTTAAAATCTTTCAGAGTGGGTAGAGGTGTTTCGTCTAAAGCTTTCTGGTGAAAAAGTTTCAGTCGTTGCAACAGTTGACTGTACCGTTGCGATTTTTCCGTTTCTGACAAATCGCTGCGATCAATCAACGATTGCAATTCGTGTTGTAACTGGGATATCTCGGTCAAATGATGATTGGGGGTAAATGTGGGGTCCGTTGTTCTTGCCAACGATGGTATTCCATCCAATTTTTCGTCCTTCTATTGGATTTTAAGGATCACGTCTTAGATCTTTTGATTCCAAAGGTCCCTTTTATCTTCTTGACCCTTTTATCTTAAAAATATGGCGGGTAAAATATTTCCCAACATACCCAACATAGGTCTCGCTATTACATTGTTAAGAAGTCCTAACAGGGGTAACAATCCTCCGCGTTGCACAAACATCTTTTTCTTTTGACCAATGGGTATTTTCTTTTGGACCATTTGGCGTAGAACGTGTCGATGTTTGGCTAAGCATTTTTTCTGGTGTTTAGACAAAGGTATCGTTCCTTTCAATACATTCAGAAAACATTCGCTCACGGTATCGATGACGTCTTTGGAGGCGGTTTGAATGAGTTTTTTTTCGCATTGGTGGAGAAGCTTTGGACAGGACGGATGTCCCAATGTTTGACTAAACGAAGAGGCAGTCCTTTCCTTTTCTTTCCTTTGAGGGTAGAAGAAGGATGTCTTTTGGAGGTGGTGACATTTTTGTTGGTTGGTTGGTTCCGGGGCACACACCAAAAATACACTAAAGTCGATGACTTGGCACACGGCCTTTTATCCTTTGTTTTTACTATCGCCTCGTCATAAAGGTGACAATTTGTTTTCAAAATCACCAAAAGAATCCTCCCCTTTTTGGTTTCTCCTTTCCTTTGGACGAGTATGTCTTTTCAGGGACAGACGTCGATGTTTGGCTAAGCGTTTTTTTTCGGATAACGTGACTGTCCTTTTCTTTTTCCTTTTCCTTTTTGGACAGACGAACGACGGTGGTGACGGTGTGCGCGTCTTTGAGGGGACATCTTTAGGTATTCAGGAGCACAAAAACACTGATCCCTATCATTTACCTCAGGTCTTTTTTATACTGGAATGAGACGCCACTGATTTTCGGCTCGTCATATCAATGTGATGACAGGCATCACATGTCGTGGAGGGGTTCGCAACGGACTCAATCAGGACAGATCTTGCTTGGACAAATCCAGTAAACTCTTTAACACGCCGGATCTCTCCTGGACTTTGATTTTGGGGCAGTTACTTTGTGATCAGCGGCCACTGCCGCTAAGGAGGAAGAGGGTGTCACCACTGGAGGAGAAGTTTTTGGATACGCGGGTTTCCAATTTTTATCAGATTAGGAAAGACACGTGTGAAATTGGGTTTGGCTGGTATCACCAGCAACGGAGAAGTGGAAGAACCTAATGCTACTGGAGACGCAGTCACCGATGCGACAGGTCGTGGTTTGCGAATGTAAGGTTGCGTCCTGGCGGCAGTACCTCTCTTGCGAGTAGAAGCTTTTTCTGTGGGCTATTATTTTTCTTTTCTGAGGCTGTGACCTGGTCTTGACACTGCTGTTCATTTTCGTTTTCTTCTGGGTACGTTGGGGAGGGACGGTTTTCTTGGGGAGAACTTTGGGAGCATTGGGATCCCATTTTAAGAGAGAGCGAATGATGACACCTACTAGAGAACCGCTACCTCCAGCTTTCAAAATGATTTGCTTTTTGGTTTGAGTGTCGACGTGAGGATCGGCTAGTTGTGTCAAGGCTACTTTGTTTCTCTAAAAAAAACATTTGTTTTGATGTGTAATGTGAATGATGCCTTGCAGTAATTGACGTTCTGTCACCGTAAACCATCGTAAGACTTCTTTGAGACTAGCTTTTAAGAAACGAGCACGTATTTGTATATTTTTTTCGCGACTGATGCTGTACAAGGCAAGAATCAATTTGACGGGAAGATGAGACTGATGGGACGTCATGTTGACGCTGTGTGAGACAGACCCAAAGTGACTTTGTTTTTGGTTGTTGTTGTTGTTGTTGTTGTTGTTAAGTCGACGACGGGGACGTGGAAACGACAGGCCCTCCGTTTTGGCACCAGTGGTGAAACAGATGGGTACGAAATCGGAAATAATCGGGGGTGGTGGGTTTTAAATCCACGAGTAAATAAGCGTGTGGGGTTTGAGTGGCATCGTTGTACGCATGGGTTAGCCAAGGACTTTTAAACAAGACCACGTAATGAGCATTGAAACTGATGGTGCAATGGGTTTTACTTTGTTGAAACAAATTTTGGGTGATGTAAATGACACTGGCATTACGATGATGTCCTTTGCGCGGAAACCAGAGTTCAATTTCTTCTTCGTCTTCTCCTAACATGTCGTCGAAGATGACCAGATGGGTTTGACTAGGGTCAGACACGATTCCGTCTTCTTCGCCAGGAATGCCTTCCACAACAACGACGGAATCGTCTTGACTTTCTCGCAGAAGGCTGTACGCCGATTGCCACTCTTTGTAACACCACACGATTCGTTGAGGTGGACGATCGATCAAATGATGTTTATTTTCGATCAAACGTTTGACAAATTCGGTTTGCCTGAACCGCTAGGTCCGGCAATGAGCATGTTAAAGGGATGGCGAAGATACAAGGCCTCCCAACTAGCACGATCTAAGTGTTCGTCGATACCTTTGAAAGTGGAGGAAGAGGGAGCAGAGGCAGTAGAGGTAGGCATAGTAGTGTAGGGAATGTCACTTTTGACACGAAGACAGACAAGACAAGAGTTTTTATACTTTTTTCAGGACACGTTTATTGCCATCTTTAATTGTGAACAAGACGAAAGACAAAAATGCATAAAAGCCAGATCATAGTGAAATATAAACAAGTCTTTGTACAACATGTTTGGTGATCAGGATGTGGTATTGTAGGGCTAGTGTTTAATGTTCTTAGAGTCTCTACACTCCTTGGCACAGTCACACAGGGGTCCTCCCGGAATGGTCTTTCGGGAACGTCAATGACGGTCCTGTCCTGTCCTGAAGAGAGTGGCTCTTCTTCTTCTTCTGGTACTGTCACTAACACAGGTTTGAAAGTTACTATTTTCACTGAACGTTTTAATTTTAAAGATGACAAATCTTGGTCATAGTGTGCCACTTGTTTTCTCCAAGCCTCGAAACCCCAACTTTTCCAGTTACGTACATCTTTCCAGTGAGGGTGTAAGTCACAAGCTACACACACATCATCGTACACATCTTCAGTACCTAAAAGTTGACGAATCTTTCTTTCCTGTAGAGGTCGATAAGTATTAAGATGAAAGCGGAAGTCTTTTAACAGAATGAGTCTCTCGTGTACATTTAAAGAGATCACTTTCATGCTTTTTTGAGTGGTATGTACTGTTCGTAAAAAGTCCACAAAGAATCGGCTAGTAAACGATATCCTAGAGAGCAGGTCACTAAGACACTACACGTCGACCCCAATTCAATGGACACAGTTCTCGTAATAAGTATCGGTACTCCTCCACTGTTTGAATATTTTCATTGATTTCCTTCCACGGAATCTGTTGTATCACGAATGATAAAGGTCGTGGCATGGTAACCCTCTTTTTTCGGAAGTTATAAGTGTACATTCTGCACAGAGAAGATGATCGTTCTCCAGAGTCGAATCTAGATGGTTTAGTCACTAACTTGCACATCACACACCGTTCAGAAGTGTCCTCTTGAACTAAATTTACATTGTGTAAAAGATTTTGGCAACCCTCTAACTCTTCTTCTGAAATTCGTTGCAGTATGTCTACCCTGTAGTAAAAAGAATCAGTGACAAACCAATCCTTCGCGCACAGGGGTAGTTAAACAATGTCTGAACATTGGAACGCTTTCATCAGAATCAATCCTCTTATAGCATTTAGGTACCAGTGATTCAAACATCGTTGACGTAACGGATGCAATTGTTCTTTCCGTTTCACTTGTATTTTGACCAACTCTCGGTAGATGCTTTCTCTCAACTCCACAAGCAATCCACGAATGTTCTCTTGTAAAGTATTCATTCAAGAATCACTGTGTCGTGGCCAATAGTCTCGTTTATATTTGTGACTCAAGTAGTGTCTCCCCATAATCAGTCTTCGTTGACTTTGGAAAAGAGCATAGTTTAAAAATGGAAAAATGATTCTGAGTTTGTGTTTCACTTGTATTTTAACTAACTCTCGGTGAATGCGTTCTCTCAACTCCACAGGCAAGCCACGAATGTTCTCTTGTAAACTATCCATAAAGAGATTACTGAGGTCGTCCCACTAAAGGTAGGTAGTGGCAATCCGGAGAGCATCGATCATGTTCCAGGTAAGCGGAATCTTTCTTCTCCCACTCGTGAAGTGACACACCGCAACTGAAGCACTTGACTTTATCCCCTTCGCCCAAGTAGATAAATCCGGCTCTGGCTAATTCTTCGGGGGTAGGTCCTCCCAGATATTTTGGCCGTTTTCCTCAGAAGGTTTGGAATCGACTTTCAAAGTCGCAGTATTCAGGCAAATGCAAAAGGAACGAATATTCGTCTTTCACAGGTTCATGTCGATGAGGGTACGGCGAAACCGCAGGAGTTTGCTCAGTTTTGGATGACTTCCGTAGGGTGGTAGACGCATAGTTTCATGATGACATCCACCATGAAAACCAGTAAAAGTGAAAAGATCTACGATGGCGAGTGGCATCGCTTTCGCATCCGTCATGTTTGACACACACACACAACATCACTTTCCATGGTAGATATGGTAGTGGTAGTCATAGCAAAGTTACCATGAGGTCACAGCGTACGGCATTCCTGCAATCGCAAGGTACAGCATCACACTCGAGTGTGCTCTCGCTTGATACTTGCTGTTTGAAAGGATTCATCTTTCTCGCTTAGTGTTGGTAGTTACAATGAAATATCGGTCTTGGACGTTGTCCCCTTTTATATGCTGACCAATATCGACGTGACCGTACGGTAAAGTGAAGTTTTTTGATAGACTTTTTCCAAGGGTCGACTGACGATTTGACGTGTGGGTAAACGTACAATTTTGTGCGATTCGTTCGTGGTCACCCTAAAATTTCCATCCTGTCCAAACTGCAAGGCTTCTTTCAGCACGCCAAAGTTCACCACTTGATTGGTGCGATAATTGAGAATCAATCCTTTCACTTTATACTCAGTGTGTGCACTCCTCCTTGTGGGTCTCGGTATTCGTAGGCGTAATTTTTAGGACCGCCACTAGCAAAACTTAGAATCTTGTCGTTGGGATGCTCGTTCGTCCAGGCTCCCAAACGGTCTCCTTCGATATCAGGGTGACAGTAACCCAGGCGATCGATATAGATGCAACTGTCCGTGTCAAAATACAGCACACGATCTTCTAACAATTCTAAAGCTTCGTACAGTTTTAAGCGAGCATGGGCTGTTACGTAGGTTGCAATTATGATATTTCCAAATTCGTCGGCTTCTACAAAGTCCAGTTCTTTTTTGCAATTTGACTAAGATCAAGTCCTCACGAATGAGGTCCATGTGTTTCATGTATTTGATTTTGTAGTGAATCATTTGGAAGTAGCTGGAAGTTTCTGTCAAATATTCCGTCTTGGGTAAACAGGGTCGTTGTGCCATTTTGCCCCACAAGAAATTCAACATCACTTTGGCAAACGATCGCCTTCCTTTGTTTTTCTCTACGTGGTCTAAAGTGATGCCGTCCTGCTCTAAGTATTTCTCTTTGAATTTATTTTGGTCTTCGGGAGTCTGGCGCCAGGAAGAATAGCCGCTGCCTTCTTGCTTGTGTGAATAGTAGATATGGGAGTGTTTTTCTTCTCTTCCCTTCTGTGTGGATAGTATATATGATGTGGGGTTTTTTTCTCTTGCCGTTTGTGTGGATAGTATATATGGTGTACTTTATGCGTTCGTGTCCGTTTGTGTGGATAGTAGATATGGTGTGTTTTATGCGTTCGCGTACGTTTGTGTGGATAGTATATACGGTGTGTTTTTCTTCTGTTCCCGTTTGTGTGGATTGTATATAGGGTGTGTTTTATGCGTTCGCGTACGTTTGTGTGGATAGTATATATGGTGTGTTATTTTTTCTTCTCTTCCTGTTTGTGTGGATAGTATATAGGGTATGTTTTATGCGTTCGCGTGCGTTTGTGTGGATAGTATATATGATGTGTTTTTTCTTCTCTTCCCGTCCCTCTGGATAGTAGAATGTGTGATTCTTTTTCTCTTCCTGTCTGTGTTCTATGTTAACAAATTGGTGTTAACAAAAACAAATCAACGGCCCTTTTCAGGGCCAATCCACTGCCTCAAACACATTGACTTTTTCTTGCCTAAAAATTTTTTTGTCGGTTGTATAATTTAATTATGATAGATTCATGTTCATCAATCTATGGTTGTGTTGTATATGTCTCTGTCTCTAACCATGTTTCTATGTCTCTGTCTCTATATTGTATTTTGTCCCTACCTAGGGTAGCCGCGCGTATTCAGGTCAGCCACTTGCAACATTGTTCCAGTGTTCCGCCCGATTGAGGTCAGCCACTTGCAACATTGTTGCAAGTGTCCAGGACCGTGACGTCATCCCACCTGTTCCTTTCCTATTGACAACATAATCAATCTTGATGCTACGGGTACAACCCCCTATATTTAGCATAGAAGTCTACGTGAGGCTATAAATCTTGAGGCTACGGTACAAACGACCAAATTTAACATTACGGTCTCGTGAGGCTACGGTATCCCCATATACTACTCGCGTCTACCATGATTCTGGAATGTATCTGAGATCATGGAGCGGCAGTCATTGATAGTGTTTGGGGCCAACTATTTCTCCTCTAAGAGCAAGACAGAAAAGACTACCAGTTGAGGGAAAAATGCACACAGAGGGGTGATGTTACTGATATGGCACTAGTCCCTGAAAACATGCCACATTTCCTCATAAGATTAAGTGTGGAAGGCCTTCACACTCTTGAGATTCTCTCAAGTCTAATTCTTAAATTATGTATCTCGCAAGACTGTCCTGATAAGAGCGAAACTTCAAGAAGGAGACGGTCCAGACACCGATGGAATATCCGTGACAGTGGCTGCTTTAGAAGATTAGAGTTGACCGGAATTTTCCTGTCTAGATCTATCGCTATATCGAGTAGACGGGTAGCCCAGGACTTGTCTCATTTTACAGGGGCTAACAGAAGAATCTTGAATTCCTGACCACTTAATTCTGAATTAATTTGTATATCAGGACCATGGGACAGTAGGCAAAGGCCCACAACCCATCCCAGCTGATTGACTGAGCATCCAGTCCTGCCCAGGCTTCTGGATTTGGGACTGTATAGACGAAGTTGAGGTCGCAGGCCCCAGAAGTGCGCGGATCAGGGTGACGACAGATTGATGGAGAGAAAATTCGTTCGTAAATCTATGGTATGACGATATTGGAGCTACGAAACAGCAGACATGCGTGCCGTTGTATTAGGTCTAAGTTGGCCGAAGCCGTCAAAGTACTGGCCATCGTATGTTGAAATCCTTGGTTAAGGGCATTAGCGATCCTGGCCGTCGTCTCCCATGCATGGCTATTGTGGCATTTGCGCGAGTCGGAAGATTGCCAGTGACGCCAAATCTAACAATTAAGACATCTTGACGATGTACCGAACTAGCTTGGACGTGGCGTGGAACACATTCCTGTCCACTTTATAGCAGAATGAGGCCGACATGTGGTCGTCTGCTAAATTCTTGTTCTAGGGCGGGAGATTCGTACTGAAGGCATTGGAGTGAGCATTATACCAGCGAGAGGAAAATGTCGCTGGGACGTGGCTTTCTGAGACGAAAACCTTAGAACTACCCGGGTCAAAACTCCTACTCGAAAGCCAGTCACTGATCTCTTTTACGTTTGCCGGTTTCAGAAGGAGCCGGAAAGTAAGCTTCTTTTCTTCCTCGTCGAAATCAGCAGACGCCTTGACTTATATCTGGTTAGTGGTATTGGGTGGATGGCATTCCTGAAATGGACAACATCCATAAATTTCCCCGATTGCGTCTTGAAAGCTGATTTCAATTGATTCAATAGTCGGATCTGAATATGATTAATTTGCAGACGCTTCGCCACAATCACTGTGTATCGGGTTCCCTTCTGGGTCAGCTTGGAGGTCTGCATAGGTCATACCGGGTGGCATCGATGGCTGGTCGTCTTTGAAGATGTCACTACCTCAATATTCGGGGTAGGCAATGAACATTCTGAGTCTGATATTGTCTGAATTGCCGCCTGGTGTGCTTGACGCATGGTCAGCCGGTGGTATATAAGGATGTTCAACTATCATCTTCCTTTCAAACCTGATATTTGCACAATATTTTGCCTTCGTTATAGCTTTATATCACTTATGTATGAAAACCAGAGTATTAAGTATAGTTCCCTATGGACATATCTCTACTGAGTATGTTTAAACGACACCCCTACCTGTATATGCGGAGACTACTATGAAAATAAAAAGCATTTTCTATATTGCATGTATATCAATCAAAGATGAATATTATTTCTTGAACTCAAATATTTCAATTTCAAATTGAATTTATTGTCATGTGAAACCATATAAATAGCAAAACATTGACAGGATAAGAAGTAAAAAACAAATACATTAAAACCAAGAAACGGTTGGTAAGAAAAACTAACGAAAGAGGAAAATCAACTAACAGGTTAAAAGCGTAAAACAAATTAAAAGAAAAATAAGACACGGTTTGAAAGACAATCTAATAAAATAGTAAATTCAACCTTAGAAAGACGAAACGGTTCGATCTCTACAACGCTCCAAAGAATTTCCTATAAAAATGACTTAAAAGGATCTTTCCTTCTTCTTAAACAATGTTCCTTCCATTCTTTCAATATCATCTCCATAAATGTATTTTTGTACATACGGCAGAATCCTTTCATTTTGTTTTTGCACTTTGTCTTTAGGGAATGTGTCCCCTTTACTGGCTGAGCTGTAAATACTGGACAGACATCGAAAATAACAACGTTCCATTCCCCCATCTTATAAAGCATTTGAGGAAAAGTAAATAAAAGGGGTGCACAAATTTATAAGTGACCTAGACACAGAATATAAAACATTGATAGAGGAGATAACATCAAACTGAGACGCGTAAGTCTTCCATGGCTCATCCGTGTGCCACAAATAGCTTTTATGATATACATCAGGAAAAAAAAACCCTTTTAATATTGGCCTGTGGTATTGGCTTTGAGAATAAAACCTCAGACATACAATGCAACACATATAATGATCTGGTGACAATATATTAAGCATACCAACCTTCATTAATTTATCTTCAACAGCTGTTAAGTTTAAGAGAAGAAATACAACCAGTGTGGCGCTGAACACACCTGCTAACGATGAACAACAATTTGTATCTCTTACTCTCAATAACCTCAAATTACAGAGTAGAAGAAAGTATGATGGAAACATAAAATATTGAGCAGTGACATTGACCTCGAAGATAAGACCTTCAATGTGGTAGCTGACACACTTTCTATATATGATGTACGCGTATGCTAATTTTCATCCCGTAATCTCAGAGAGATTTACAATTATAGAGAGCAATGGAGAGTGTGATGGAAACATTAAATATTGAACTGTGAGCTTGACGTTGAAGGTAGCTCTCTCAATGTGGTTCGCGACACCTGTTCAATATTTACAAGGCTGAATGGAAAGTTGGACGAACGGAAGCGCTGATACTATGTCCATCATTTTTCTTCAAAAAAGATAACAATATACTACCCACTAACCTCCTGTGGAGTAAAATAAAATTTCATTCCATTGTTATGTGGGTCTTGGAGATTTACCTTTTCTGTACATGAATTGTTTCCCACCGTTGCTCTCATCGCCTTTCACTTTCTTTAGCTTCGAAATTTCGCATTTACTGATTATTTCATCAACAAGGGAGTCAGATGCCTCAATCTCAAGAAACTGTGCCAGTCTTTTTATTTCTTTATGTTGATTCTGTAAAGAAAGAGCTGTATTTCAAAGTTTTTAATGTGTGAAATACAAAATCATAATGGACATGATGATAATGAATCTCGAAGAACATGAAATGTCATTTAGCATAAATTTACCTCTCACACCCACCAAAATCACTGAATCTTCTTATGTTATCGTACTACAAAAGAGTATCACTGAAATAAAGTCATTAATGTGGTATGCGACATACTTTCTGTCATAATGTAAAAGTGTAGGACGTTTAGGTAAAAACTTGAATAGGTTTATAATCACAGCGCTGACACGATAAACGCATGGCAATAAATATATGACGTTGACGTTGCTGACAGGTTCATAAAGACGGTACTGTTGAATATCTGCCAGCAATTCCTTTCATTACATTATGTTTAGAGGCTTCTACACTTCAGATCAAATATTAAAAAGTAGGCTTGACCTGTGAATTTGACCTTGAGAAAAGGACTTTCAAAAGAGATATTACACACATTCAGGCTGTGAATAGTAACTACACAAAATGTTATGTCATTGTCATCATCTTTTAAAGAGTTCCTGGCTCACAGACCATCTTAAGGTGCAAGTTTTACACCGGCCCCTGGAGGGGAACCCCATTTTGCAGTTAAATAAATTTACATAATTTTCATCAAAATACCCACGTTTAGTTATTATTTTCATGGACATTAATACATTAACAAAACAGTTTGCGATGGGGTTTTTCTAAGGGTGGGAAGCTCCCAAAGCTACGCTTGCTCGGGGAGCCGTTTCTTTCAGGGAAAACTTCCAACGGTCTTCATTAACATTAGAGATTAATAGCACATTCATTCTACAGAACAAATAAAATATTTTCTAATCTTGAACGTAACATAATATTGCTTCTTTAATAAGATCAAAAGCCGTTTTAATGTAGAAAAAAAAGAAAGTGTCTCTAAACTCATGAAATATTTCTATTACTATAACGTTTCCAGATTTCTTTATTTAATTGTTACATTTAAGGTCGAAAGAGAGTCTTTAAATTTAATAACATTTGGTTTAATATAAACATTTAGTTTCTAACGTTGAGATCGTTGACTGAAAAGAATGGAGATATAAAGAAATATTGGTATTCTCCACTATTGTATATTGAGTAATACTGCACGACGCTGGGATTGAAGTATTGGTCCGAAGAAACGATTTCTGTGAACTTCCTGTGAACTTTGTTGCCCGACATTAGTTTTATAAATTTCTCGTTTTGGGCTACTTGAAATTGACATATAGAGTTATAGTTTGAATGAATGCGAATTGAGAAAACTTTTCTAGCTAGTCTGAAATGGATGGAATCGTTTTTCTGTTGATCCAACTAAATCCTGCTTTTCTTATTATGGTAGACTGGATTATTGGGTCATTTCTGTGCAGTAAGGAGAATGTGATTAATAATAAAGCTTGCATTAATTTGGTTAATTAAGATGGTACGTGTTTCCTTTATGCCCTCGAGTCAATGTCCAATACTCCTAAAAGAGACACACAAAGATCATCTCAATACTATTTAGGTATATACGATAGCTGGTTGAATAGATATCCGATACAAATAGAGAACAACGGAAAATGAATTGAATATCTCATTAAAGTGTATGAAATATGTAACGGAGACAAGGTAGAATCGTGCCATAGGAAAAGTACATCATATATGCAACAAAAAAAAAAAAACATCAAAAAGGTTAATAATAACTGTAATAGAAAGACAAAGACCATGGTGACAATTTAATCATCTTGCAATGTCATGGTCGTAATGATTATATACATGGAACATATCATTACATGCGAAAACTTTCATGATTCATTTTATCACTAGGAAATGGTCACGAGAAATGATTGAAATGTTTCAATAACCAGAGAAGGTATCAGATCACAAACAACAATGATGCAACATAGAATCTCAATAATATAAAGCTCGAAGAATTATTCTAGCACAACGCGAAAAAATGTAACAGCAGTCCATAAGTAGAAACTTCTTTTGAAAGCAGTATTGTACCACGGGCACAAACTTGTAATCGTGTCAGAGACGGCGCGCACCCGAGATGAAATACAGAATGCACGTATTCAAAGTACAGTCATGCCGAAGACAATGTGTATCGAAAGTAAAATGATACAGAATGCGTGTGTGCAAAGTACAATTGTACCGGAAATAAAGTGATCCTGCGGTGCCTTCAAGCCGAAGGCAATGTGTACGGTAGAAAAATGTATACAAAACGCAGACATGACGAAACCAATGTGTACCGTAGGAAAACGTGTGCAAAAGGCAAAGAGGGCGAAGGCAATAAGTACCGTAGTAAAATGTATTCACAACTTAAACATGAGGAAGGCAGAGTGAAGAGTAAGAAAACGTATACAAAACGCAGACTTTACGAAGGTAATGTGTACCATAGGAAAACGTATTTATAAAAACGCAAACATGACGAAGACATTGTCTATCATAGGGAAACGTAACCAAAACGGAAAGATGACGAGAATTGTTGCGGAAAATTAAATTATACAGAATATGTGTGTGCAAAGTGCACTTACAACAGAGACAAAGTGTGCCAGAGGTGCAACAATGCCTAATACAATGTGTACCGAATGTACAATCAAGAACATGAAATACCCCTAGCAATTTAAACTGCCGTACTCAAAGTGAGTCCGCAACAAGTATAAAGAAATAATTGACAAAAGTACAGATTGTATTTAAGTGTTTTGAAATATTTTGAAATTTAGTTAGTAAAATTGCAAAAACTAGTGTATGAGGATCTGAGGGGAAATATCATATCATGTACACAAAGAAAGATAAAAAAAACAATTTGATTCCACAAATATGTCTTATATCTACGAGAGAAAAGCAATTGAAAACAAAGTTCAAAACCATAACTATGCAACAGGCACAAATAGTATCCAAAACATAACGAATTTAATTTAAATTTTAAATGCAATTAAAATAATAGTGAAAAGGGAAACACTTGCACATTTGTTAGTATCCGGTGGACAGGATATAATATGCAACTGGCGACTGAGAGTGAAATAAGTTGTGGAAGAAGTATAAATCCGTGCAGATGTGTTGAAATGAATCACGAATTTAAACATCGCAAGATTGAAATGATTGTGCGTGTGAAAGGTCAATATCAAGGTCATTCATTATGTACATAGATTCTATCAGTCTTTACGAAGGTGGATGTCTCAATTAATTATAAACAAATAGGCAAATACTTTTGACTTTGATTGAACGGGTTGCTTGTGCCTGATCTGAGCCACGACAATGATACATGTATATATGAGGTTATTTCAGCTAGACTGTAATTGTGCTAGATAATGCTTTCGACGATAAAAGATCGGTACAATTATTGATAGATCAGGAGCTGACTATAGAAATAAAATATTGTAATTTGCGACAATCGGCATATCAGTACAACTAATGAAATACATTTAAGCGTAGTTTTTAATAAATCCAAAGGGGCATCCATTCAGTACGATGGATAATTAGCACAGCCTTGATAGCTCCATTTCAACTGCATTTATCAATATATCAGTCTGTCTATCATAAACATAACACACATATATACTGCACGTCTGTAAAGTAGGTTTACCCTACGATTACTTGCCCGATTTTGGGAAAGTGAGCAATAGCACGTCATCATCATTAACGCTTATATTCCGGACAAGCTCCATTTGTGCAAGGAAATCCCCCTCAGGAGCAAAAAAGAGTTTCAGAGCCCACTCTGGCAGATGGAGTATTCCGATCTTTAACAGCCGAAGCTCCCTCCCTGCTCCGTCTTGAATCATACCCCCTCGGTGGACCGTGATACTGTGGTATTGTCAGTCATTTTCTGTAGGAAGTGCGTGTAGCAAAGCTCAAAAAGTTATGACGTGTCCAATACTGGTAGGAAAAGTTCTCTTAAAGACTGACATAGAGGAAGAAAGATAATAATAATAATAATAATAATAATAATGTGGACTTAGTACAGCGCCGAATCTTTAAAAGCATTAAGCTCTTTACAATGTTATATAACACGCAAATACTGATACAACAACAACTGTGTACACAAATCAAAAGCATGTTGACAATAATAACAGAAGTGAACAATATTAAGTCTTTAAGTCTCTTCTTGTAGTCGAAATAGGTGAGTTTTAAGACCACACTTGAATGAAGTCACAGTGTCCTTTTGTCTAAAATGAATTTGTTCGACATAGTTGGACCCTGGTACCCCTCCCAAAAAAATCCCGTTGTCCATATGAATTCGTTTTAACAGTGGAAACAATGAGAATACGAGAGTCGGAAGAGAAACGTAAGTTTTTAGATGGGGTGTACACCTGAGTGAGGTCAGAGAGGTATATTGGACTGGAGCCTGTCAAGGAAATGTAGCATAGTTAATGGATCGAGCTGGTAGCCAACGAAGGTTAAAAAGCAGAGGGATATGTGCTCAGTTCTTCGTACTCTAAGGATGATCCGAGTAGCGGTGTTTTGGACTATGAATTTATCGTAGTAGACACTGAGACGAACCAGATAAAAGTGAATTATATTAGTCCAGTCTTGAAAGGACATAGAAATGCATATGTGTTTTAGTAGCATCAAACGAAAGAAAACTGCGGATGGAACTGATATGTCTCAGCTCCAGATATGCAGCCTTGCATATGTTCATTACATATTGGTGTAATGAGAGCGTGGTGTCGAGAGTGACAACATAGTTTCGTACTGATAGTGTAAATTTAATGTTGGTATTGATATTACTTATTGTCTGAGGTAAAGGATGTGAATAAGAAAATCTTTCCGTGGTGATCAGGATGGCTTGTGGAATACCAAAATATAGATCAACTGGGTATACAATGTTTTCCAATTACGGACACAATCTGAATCCTGTCGACTATGTAGGATTTGAACCATAGTTAGTCTATATCGTGAATGCCAAATCCACGCTAGTGACGGTGAACTAATATGTCATGGTCTATTGTGTCAAATGGTTCAGACAAGTCAAGGAGGGTGAGGATTGTAATCTTTCCAAATTATAGCGATGTTTGTTAACTACTCTCAGAAGCGCAGTTTCCGTATTATGTGAGGGTGATATCCAGATTGTACATTACCAAAATGACTATTTGCATTTAGATGCGATACAAGTTGGCAAAAGAACAACATTTTTTAGATTGTAGTGCTTAATGATAGGTTAGAAACGGAGAAGTAGCTCTTTAAATCGGTAGGGTCAACTGGTGGTTTCATCAATCCAGGCTTACAATGGCGGTTTTGAAAAATAGGAACTACTCGGGTGAGAGAGAAGTAATAATAACATCGGTTAGTGAAGGCAATATTGAATCTAAGCACTCAGGTAGCAGCGATTTAGGAATCAGGTCGAGTTCACATTACTTTGGGGCACTCTTCCTCACAATCGTATATACCAAATCCATAGAGAGAGGTTCAGATGCTTGTAATAGTTGCCGTGAATATTATGTATCACAACTGTATGGTGACGATGAGTCAACTGAAATTGTGCTGTCAATCTTATCTCTAATGAGATGAACATTGTTACAGAAGAATTTTGCAAACAGGTCCCGAAGGTCGGCCGGAGAGAAGTTGATGTAAGTTGTGTATGTTTATTCCTTGACATTAGCTTGTTCGTAATCACGATTATCTCCTTGAAGCTAGAACTTCCAGTGATCCTAGCACTGTAGTAGACTGAGTTTGCAGCATGAATAATATTTCTTAGCAGCTTCATATGAATAGTGAGTGGCTGGTGGGCAGACAAATCCTCTCAGCCTTACGGCATTCTCTTTTAGCAGAGCGAAGCTGGTCCAAAAAACTACCATACCATGATGAACACATTGGAATTCATACTCTGCACTTGGATGATGGGGCATGCTTGTTAAAAATTCACGCTAGCACTAATATATGACGTAGAGATGATCAGATGCAAGTTTATGCGACGCCACTATAGAACCCTATCACCAGATCTATGAATAATCGAGTCTAAACTGTGACTATATTTATGCGAGGGTGGGTTGGCTACCTGATTATTTCAGGTTGAAAATGTGAATAGAAACATAGTTTTGATGTGTATGGGTTTCCAGGACAAAGTGAAAGCTAAAATTTCCATGAATCTCCATGCCACCTATCGAATTTCGTAGCATAAACGAATTGACTGGCATATGGAGCTTCCCAATCTTTAAAATGAAATCTGAAACCGCTAAAAATAAGCGATTGGCTCCATTTATGACAGAAATTACAATTTATACAAATAAAATATCGAAAGCAATAGTAAATACCTTATGTGATTAACGTTAAATATTCCGTCCACCTAAATAGCATTCTACTTAAACAGCAAAACGCTCTCACTACTAATAATTACATTCACTGAGTTGTTCTTTTTCTCTGGTAATACATTACTAGGAGTGAAACGCAACTTTATCGCTTCTTCGTACCCCCCATTATGATTTTTTTTTCTACTCGTTCCATACCCCACAATCCACCCCTTGGGATGGATTAGTCCTACAATGTAAGACACTGCAAGACTAGGGATGGATTAGAACAATGAAACAGTTGTGGATGTATGCATCCTTCCCGCAATAATTTCAGTGTATAAAGTCACGTTAAACAGATTAAGAGGAGTGACACAACACTGCATATATAAACAAGCGCACAAGAGGATATACGGATAGACATCATTCCATCTTTTTCAATACAGTTTGCATGAGAAGTGTAGTAATAAAATTGATAAATGTCAGTGATGAAAAGTGATAGTAATTTGTTGCAGGCAAGGAGGGTTGCAAATTATCGTAACTAAATCAATATATCTCAGAATATCGCCACTTAATCGATATATCTCTGAATATTGCTATTAAATCAATAGATCTCACGTATATGCACAAAACAAAGGTGCACCAATAATGTAACATATACGGCGTAGTTATTGAACAAAAGTCACTATGGATAGCATCTCTCTTTTCCGAGCAAGGGTGAACCAGTCTGTTATCTTTATATACTTATATAAAATTAGTAAAATATAGTACATAAATGAAAATATTTTCTTCAGTTCGGTATTTATTGCATGCTATGTAATCCTTTGTGAATACAATGAGAACTTAGTGCCTGTAAATAATGAACAGACAATCACCTCCACTGTAGCAAGTCATGTATCATTTTATTGATCACGTATCATTGTACTGATCATGTATTATTGTATTGATCAAAACTATTCAGTGTTTAGATACTTTCATATTGTGTACCTACATGTAATTAAAATTTAATTATTTCAAATTCTGAATATATATAATGGCATTAATTACCGCAGTCAGTATTATTAATATTCTTTTGTTTCTACGAAAAAAAAATAAAAAATAAAAAATAAAAAATAAAATCCGCACAATCTGTGTCAATGTGCAATACCAGTATGTCGAATCTTTAACTCTGAAATTGACACAAAATTATAGCAAAAGAAAATAATGTGTTTGTTTAATAGTTCGTTAGTTCATTTCCTTTATTGTTCTTGTTGAGAATTTGGCATACATTACTACTACTAACTGAAGCTCTATTTTTTGAACCGATGACATACATTACTAATATGAACCGATGTCCTTTATTTTGAACCGGTGACCTACATTACTGAGATAAAATATTGCGAAATATTACGATTAACTTGCGTTTTGAAACTTACCCTCGGAACAAACTATTACGATATGCAATGCCAAGTCAATTAAGTTGAAATTGTTATTGCATTATGTAAATAAAATAATCCAGATCATTTTCGGCTGGTTTTCTTTCTGCTTCTCACTGGTTGTAGCGATGACTTTTTTATAGCTTGTGCATCCATGCATAAACATAGATGTTTTGTTAGCAAACCCATTTTGCGCTGGTACTGAGTATAGGTAAGTTTCATTAGTAAATATGTGCAACGTTTTGAGGTCCTTGTTTCTGACGAGAAACTGTACGGCTTTAAATGCAAGAAGTGGTGCTTCTGGCTGGTTGAATGATAGGTTTAATAATGAAGAAATGACATAATAGCATTGTAGAAAAACTTAGTTTCCACTGAATCGACTTTCCGAACGTAATTTGCATGATCAATTTGTATATTATTACCTATTCTGAACAGAACATAGAACATTCATGACGTTCTATATAGATATCAAGAGAGAGAGAGAGAGAGAGAGAGAGAGAGAGCTCTGTTATTTCCACAAAATAATGGAAGTCTCGATTGCCTAAGATCAGGATCAACTAAACTCTAATGACATTTTAGTTTCATAGCAGATAGACAATATTAGCAGTATTACTTTGTATCCGTTAGAAAACGCGAAGAACAGAATATGTATTGACTTTGATAATCAGGTCTAAGAAAGTCTTCTTTTACTCTACAAATAAGTATTTTTGCTCTAATGCCTGATATGTTTTAGAAGCGGTGTGTAAAAGTACTGTGCGAGTTTCCTCTGATTAAAGATAAAAAAGCTCCACCTACAGGGTCGCGTTTGTTTTGTGCTTTTGGTGTGATGAGTTTGGTTTGCATTGCATTCGTGCTGTATTAAAGACTGTGTCTTTATGAGATGATATGCTATCTTGTGTGCGATTGAGAATCATTGTTGGCATATTTTAAAGTGTGTTACCGTGTGCTGAACTGGGCCTTTTCAGCTTTCTAATCTTGGATTCTGTTTGTACCATGGTTTGTAAATGTGTACACTTTCGCAGAACTTATATCAGCCATATATTGGCGGGGTTTCGACATTAAATAGTCGAGCAGCAAACTATTTTTGGAGCAACTCAAACCGGCAGTATAACATTGCTTATTATATATCAAATTGATCAAGGTTTCTAGATTTTCATTATGTACGGTGCCACTGCATAAAACCTGTTCATGTCTGGATCAAGGCTTTAAATGAAGATACCATAAATGTCTAAATATATACCATTTTCACCTGAGCCAGTAAGACGCTTCTGTCTATGATTCCAATTAAACTCAAATATGTATGTTTCCTCCAACTGAATAATGTCACTTAATATTCTGAGTCACTTTGTCAATATTAATACAAACAAGAATATATATGAGGTGCTTATCAGAACGGGCATATAAAAAATTCGTTGTTGTCAAGATGTCTAGAGGCCAGTTCCATGATGTATGATTAGACTATACCCTTGAAACTACTGAGAATTTAGTATTTGATGAGAGGAGCAAGTGAAATCATTGGCCTCATAATGAAAGGCCCAGCTCTGATAAGATGGTCCCTGACATGCTTAATCACAGATGTGCATGCAGTTCAATTCCGTAACTGTACTGGTGATGTTAGGTCTGGAAATGATCAGCATCATTGCTCAGCTCTAAAGGCTTCATAGAGTAGATGGAATAGTGATGTAAGGAAACTGAAGCATAGATTCAATGACATATACGTAGACCTTTTTGATCTTACTGATGAGCAGAAAAGTAAAAATAAAGCTCAAAGATGACTCAGTGAATCGAGGTAATGTACCGTAGTCTTTCTAGCTGTCAATTATTTAAGATAGCACCCCCGCTCCCACCCAATGGACCTTAAAAATGACTATTTGCTATTGCGTCTGCTAAATGAACATGGGGCAATGATTGCAATCAGACCTCATGCATATACTGAAGAAAGATTCACACGTCGGAGAAATTGTGCAGATTCTGTCATATATGATGGGCATGCAGTACTTGTCTTACCTGTTACATTCCATGATATAGCCAAAACGTTTCTTTCTCATACAATGAGTTCTACCAGGCACATCTACAATCAGATCATTTCCCAGGTGCATATTCTGTTTGACAGATAAATTGAGGACAACACCAAGTCAAAAACAAGTGAGGTATGCAGTGAAAAAACATCCAGTCATGTTTATCTAGTGCTGGGTGAAGTCAAGGTACCACCAAACTGGAAACAACTCTTCAGTGTGAAGGAAATCATATCAAATCTTGAATCTTTAAACATGATAGAGAATACTGCATGCTGTCTGGCTGCAAACCAGTTAGTTCTGCTAATAGTTGGCATGAGGAGTATCTGAGTTCCAATACAGTGTCATAGTGTACTGAAATGCATTCCAGTCAAGAAGATGCTGACACAACGATAATTCTGCATGCCATCACATCTGCAGAGGTTGGAGCAGATGTCATTGTTGTGTACAGTCAAGACGCACACGTCTTAGTGTTGCTTCGAAAGCATCATTCTCCTATTAAGGCCAAAAGAAATTTACTTCATGACTGGAAGTCTAGGAAAATGAAAAACTCACAACGTTCAGCCTCATTAGTAAAATCGATCATAATCTAACCAGAGCACAGCACGATATAATATTACCTTAAAGATATACCTTAACAGAACGAGAAACTGACAGTACCCAATTTGGACATAAAAATAAAAACTTCATTCAGAATCATAATTAATTATGTAGACATACATCAGGCCATGACAACACTGGGAGATACTACTCGGTTATGTGATAATGAAAAGCTTTATACTGCACCTGATTTGATGTCAGTACCAAGTGTTCATTTGCACGCAGATATCTGCATGCTTAATGTTCTTTCACCAATCTACTTTGACTACAAAAAGGAAGTGGATCGTATGCTGAGTCCAAAACTAATAAGCCAATCTGCAGCTACATTAGAGTTATAAAAAATCTTGTATGTGAGTGAACATCTGATCTGTGCCTGCAAAACTGCCCCGTTTCATGCATATCCAACGTTGCATAGGAGCCTGTTCAATTGAGTCAAGACTTCTTGGAGATCAAGACAACTGTGCAAATCCAAACAATACGTTATTTAACTGCGCATGGGCTGGAGTATGTGGTAGGGAATACACTGCAGATTTATCAGCTCGCATAGATTTTCTAAAGAGGCATCATCCAGATACTTTATCCTGAGATCTAAAGCTTCATTTTAAGCTATGCTGACAAATGTTGAACTACCGGCTTGGGTACCTAGAAAATTATTTGGGGTCTGCTGTACTAAAGGATAGTGAAACATCTGGCAACTTACACCCAAAAGTCATGCGTATACCTGTGGTGTCACAACTGATTCAATGAGGACCGACCATTAATGTTCCAAGAGGCGGGGATATAGGATATTATTTAGAACCAGAATATTTTTATCTTCGTTTACCTCAATATAGTTTTCGTCTCAGTTAATATAATTAATATAATAAGCTAGTCTATTTTTAAATAACAGAATCCCGTCACTCTAAAATAAAAAGACCAGTTTCCAATCTGGCCATTCGCACCAATATTCCCACTCACATGAGACATGAATGTAAACTTGTATTTTCTTTTCTAAACGTATTGGTTATATTATGATAGTTAAATAGATTAGGGATTCAGATGCCAGGTCATAAGTTTAAAAGGACGCACATTAACATCGTCGAAACTGGCAGCACAAATATAAAATAGTAGGTTATTATATTTGGTCACCATAAAGCAATGTCGAGATGGTGCAAACAAATAATGCATGACGCTGTCGTAATAAAGCAACGCATTCAGGTAATATACATATAGCGATTAATGTATTCAAACACTGTAGTCAAATCTGATACGGTACCAGATGTATGTAAAGATATGCTCACTTCCCATTTTTTATATAAGAGAGTCAAAACAAATGATCGCATTAAAGAATTATCTTTCCTCTCATTTTGGTTAATAATAGTCAATAAGGTTAATTATATTTGTTCATTTCAGATACCCGTGTAGCGGCGATTAATCTCAGCCATTACGCATTTTTCACTGGTGCTAGCAGTCAGCCGCTTGATATGTATTGTCCGTAGTTTATTGTCCGCTTCGCTTATTCTACGCCACTTGGCTCTTTTGTGTAGATTATAGATTTGCTTATTTTCAGAGACAATGCTGGCTTCTTAGCATTGCTATTTGTACAAAATATTACTTTTTCTGTGGGCCTTTTCACGACATTTTCCAAAATCAGAATGATTAAGTTCAAAGAATATGTTTTTACTTTATTTCTGTTGATTCTGACCGTGCATATGACAGCACAGAAAAGGATGACATAAAGTTAGAGCTGTTTTTATCAGCAGGTTTACCGGATACTTCGTGTTCCTGAGAATATAATAAGATATATTTTGAATATCTCCAGCGACTTGCCTTATTTCTTTGTGCTCACTAGACAACAAAAGTTTGAAATTGTACGACATTACAACATATATTGTGTGTACGATGATGAATACAAGTTGTACAAAGTGATTGAATTTGGAAACATATGTATGTTAATGATATGCTTATTTTAGTGTACAATGTTTCCAATAAATTATAAGTTGTACACTAGTCTAAATTCACGAGTAGAACCAATCTTTCTGATAACTGCACTACAGTAGGGCTGCAGTTCTAATTGATAATCATGGAAATATCTGGCAAAGGAACTTCAGCCGGACATTTGTTGTTATTAATAATCCAAAGAAACATGTAGCAACAGCATGAACTTTTGGCAACGGCGCTTCTCAGCAGAGAAGTAATTCTAATTGATAATCAAGGAAACATCTTGCAATAGAACGTTTGCTGAGCAGTTGTTGTAAATAATATTTGAAGGAAACATATATCAGTAGTATAGGATTTATGAGGTCCGACCCCAGTTTATAGTCTCCCCATAGTCATCATCGTATTATACTCAAGGGTCGCATTGTCATGTGATATGACATCATCGTCCTGGAATACTAAATCTGAATAATGACCACGAGGAGACAATTAAGTATGATCATTACCTCATCAACCCTAAACTACTGTTAGAACCGTACAGTACTGCGCAGTATCGTACCATAGAAAGTTTTACAAATTAGAACTGATGAAAGTTAAAAGTTAACCGTATAAAAGATATTTTCATATGACATCCATCAATTAAATATGATAAACCAGTAATTATATCAAATTTTTATATGTTTCTATTTTCGGTCGCAAGACTTGTGTACATACGGTCATCAAGTCACCCCATTGCACTTATTAGCATATTCGTATTAAAACGTGGTGTGTATATATATATAGTAATACCTCGTTGCTCCAGACGCTCATTGTACAAAACTTCAAGCACATAACAACTATAACTTTCTCTGCCAAGTTGGGAGATAAATAATAGAAACCCTTGACTGGAATTTGCTTGTCTCGTTGCAAATCCCAACATAGATTCTATTAATCTCAGTACATTCCGGATCATTTAAACTCAAGCACGAGGAGCCCAATTGTATCCACGACCAAGTACTATCACAATGAGTACATCAACAATTAGTCCCACGATATGACTATACAGATTGCTAGAGTTATCGAAACATGTTACCACATAAAACTTTTCTTGAGGTCCGAGGAAAGATGTACATGGACATTACATCCAGCTAATTATGCCGCCGGTAATGCAGTAATTCTGGTCAATAACGATTGAAGTTTAATTTTATTTCGTGCAATACCAGCGGAATAAACACATATTTCAGGACAACCCGGATTATTTACCGATTGCCAGCACGATTTTAAATATCATTATGCTCAGAGGCTATTACAGCAGAAGTACAGCCACTAATATGTTTTTATTTTCAAGGACAGCACGCTGGATACTACAAATTTTAATAAATACATTTTAGAGTTGCAGCTGGAGCCATTAATGCAGTAACCGGATATTATCCCGAATGCAACAGTGGTTTTGCTATTACAAAAGAGTTATTAGATGGTGCTCACGAGATTTGCATGTAACTCCCTTTTGTTTTCTTTTGTCGCGATGTAACTACGGCATTAAACGATATAAAACACACAACTTATATTAAAACGAGCAGATCCGAGTTTTTACGTGCATCGCGATGGAGTTGCTGATGGTCATTTTCTCATTACCTAGTTATCCCTCTGTATGCCGAGGATAACACTGTCGCAAACACTCGTGCTAGAATTCGAATGAATGTTCGGTCGTTTTTCGAAGAATATTTTTCTTCGAACGAACTCGAGTTGGTATCAGCAACGTTTATTAACAAGCGTTTTTATCTGGATAATGGAGAATTACACCAATATCCATTGAAGAACTTCTCTGACACATTTTAATCGCGTTTCAAACTGAAAAGAATCGCAGCGATAAAGATTGAATAGTCGGATCTTCGAGAACATGGACCCTCGGAAGAAGTACTTTCAGGGTCAATAGCCCTCAATATTCAGAAAGAAAATTAGAGTGTAATTACAATGACGGTAACATAATGTATTCTCGACATACATGAAGCAGGTGGAGACGATGCAGAAGTATCAGGATACTGACAATGGTACTCAGATCTCACTTTGCTGAATTTGATCGATTGTAAATGATTTATCATTTTGACGTTTCAAAACAAGATCCACAATTAATAAGTTCTATGGCGGATTTCGAGGTTAAACGGTAGTGTTGTGCGATAAGACTATGACCCTTGATGCGTTATCGGGTAAAATGACCGTGATAGTCTGTCACAGAACGGACGAATGGATGGTTGGAATGCTACTTATGGAGAGCATTGAGACAACACGGACAATCAATTAAGATGATTTAATTAGATAATTATTATGAATAATAAAAAATATATGGCACAATAATATGAAAATAAATAACTGCAGTTAAAACTTTCTTAAATGTTGTCTTTTCTTAGAGGTCTTACGAGCACTTTTATGTTCACTGATACTTCCGCACTGAAGAATTATTCACTGAATATACGTCCTCCAATGGCGTATTCACTGCATAGGTACGTCTTCCAATGGCTCCTTCACTGTGTATGTGCGCCCTCCTAAGGCTTATCCACTGTGTAATGAATTATAGGGTACTTGTGACTGGGGCTCTCATGTCCTGACGTTCTTAGGATGTCCCGGGTTTGTCCGCCCTTGTGGCATAATTCCCTGGTTAGCACAATTCCTCCCTTCAGCAGTCTCTCAAACTAGTCCTAACTAAGCTGTTCATGTGACTGGTTCTCCCTTGTCGCGACGTTCTTCGGACTTCCCGGTTTTGTCCGTCCTCGTGGCAGGATTGCCTGGCTAGTACAATCTTCCATTAGCAGTTTCAATCCGGTCTTATCTCTCCAGGGTTGGATGCGGCTACAAAACGAAAGTCGTTTTGAGTCGTGTTATAGGGTTAATGTGTACATTACATAGAGTGAAGGGGCCCCGAGTGGCCGAGTGGTCTAAAGCGCTCTCCGTTACGGATCACTGCCATCTCACCTCTGTCTGCGTGGGTTCGAGTCTAAGATTCGGTGAATGTGGATATGTGAGAAAGCTTGCCAGTAGCTTCTCGTGGGTCGGTGGTTCTTTCCGCGGATTTCCCGGTTTCTTCCTCCACCATTAATACTGGCCGCCATGTATAGCCTATCGTGTGCTGAAAAATGGCGTTAAGCCCCACAACAACAACATAGAGTGACTTGTATACAGTGCCCATGTGCTCTGTTTTATTCCAGTGCTATTTTATGTTACGTCTACATTTACTTTTATCTCTCTACACTAAATGCAAACAAACCTAACATTGTATTAATGCAAGACAATGCAAATATCAGATAATTACGTTGAAGCTGACCTATACAAGTAGATCATAACATAAAAGCATTGTATATTCAGTGTACTATGTTGCATACTTGAATATGAATTACAATGAATATATCTGACAAACATAATAGTGTGTAGGCTATAAACAATGACTTATACTAATAAATATGTAAGTAGTGAAAACCAATCTACTAGACAGACAGACTTGTAATGAATAAAATATAATTTTCAAAATACTACTCATATTCTACACAAACAAAAACAAAAACAAAAAAAAGAGAAAAACTTTACCTCCCAATAGTATAATTCCAGGTTGCAACACTTTTCCCCAATATTATTAAAAATAAAAGAAATTAAAAATTTCCTACCTTAATCTGGCCGCTCTAAATGTCCAGGTTTTAGTTCCTGTCCATAGAAATTGTACATGTGACTGCCACTCTAAAATGTCCAGGTTTTAGTTACTGTCCATAAAAATTGTACATGTGATTGCCAAAGTTTTACATTGCATATGGTCGCTTTATACAGACTCATTGCAGGTATTATGAAGTGGTCGAGCTTCTCGCCATTGTCACGATCATATTACTTACATGAGTTTGTGTTCTACAGTGAACTTCCGATAATGCATTTTAGCACAATGGACTTCAGATAATATATTTTCAGGTATTTATTATACTGAGAATCTAAACTTATTTAATGTGTAAATAAAAGAAAGGAATAATTTTAAGTCAGCTTAAGACATAGACTGACCATCGGAAAAATGATAAGCGATTCAAGAGACACGGTCCATTCAAGTTAGATAAAAATGCTATACCCGACAGCAAAATTTAATCGTGAGAGAATTTCAACAGCGTGCAAAACAACGAGCGGATGAACGCGCCACAAGAGAGATTATTGTGCTAATCCCGTCACAAAGGAGTGCAGAAGGACCTCACAAAATTATGTTAACTCGACGACAGCATAAGGCGTTATCGGCAGCACGAACAGCTCAAACCGAACTTACCATTAAAATGTCTCAGTCGAAAGTGTTAAAACATGAGGGTTTCTTGGATCTTTAGTCTCGTCGTTGGCATCGTTACTTCCAAAAGTATTGCCAGTGTTGGATTCATTGGGACTCGCAGACGCTACCGAAGCTATCTCTGGAGCCACTCACAAGGGGACGTCAGGAAGTGGAACTGTCGCTGATGGAAACCTTAAACTCAAGAGGATCATCACCTCAAAAAGAGAATATTCTAAAGTAACTCCTGAATAAAAAATAAAAAAATGGGCTTCTGGCAAGGGTAAGCGTCAAACAATATTTATGTAACTAGTGTTGTATAATGTCGTGTCAACACATCAGATTGTCTCTGCCTCCTAATCAGCTCAAAAATTGCCACGCAGCTAAAAAGGACCATTTGACGTGAGTGATAACATCTTGGTGACACAACAACAGCACAATAAATTCGTTAAACACATTGGGCAGGTACATAAGTAACGTTGAAAATGTACGCGACTCAGATTCTGAAGCAGGGCGGACTTATTAGTCCCCTAATAACTGTTTTGTCGGAACGATGTTGCCAGAATCACTCGGAAAGTTAATGGGTAGATAAAGTAAAAATGGCGAAAAAAAAATAGGGACGATTTTGATCAGGAACAGCGCGGGGAAAAGGATTATTTCTTCCTGGGATGGTGCGCCGATATGCAATTTTCACATCACTCAGGCCTTGTCTGGTAAATCTGGATTTGACGGCATATTTTTCCAAGGATTAATTACCGGGCAAAATGCAACCGGAATGGAGTTATGTGGTAAACATAAAATTTTTTCGAAAGCTCAGAACCCACTGAGTCTGTTTATACCACGACTAGGTTTAACCTTATGAATAGTATTTTGACTCTTTTGTGTTGCCACCCATTATTACATACAAAAATACACCACCGTATTTGGATTGGTTTATAATTCTGTCCAAGCTCGTAACGCTTGTCGATTGTAATGCATTACATCCGATCATGTGCTGGTGGTGTTTCTCCGTTGGATACTCTTTTGGTATTTAATCAGCATCCGACGCTGGATCATGATGCCAAATTAAAAATGTTAAGCACAATACATTTTGTGTAAACTATGTTTTGTGTAAACCAGTATTATAAAACAACGAGGTGAGCAACATTTACTGCTACGCTGTAAAAATCTGACCGATAACGCTGATGAAAAATAACCAAGTCGGAAAATGGTCGTAATATCATTACACCAAATCGTCTGGTTTGTAGTTAAAAAAGTTGAAGTTTTTGGCAAGGTTGATTGTTGAATGTTTGACCAGAACAAATAGTGGTGGTTGACGATTAACTTGGGTTGACGGGTTGACGGTTAAATACTAAAACAATTCAAATAGAAATGATATGCAATTGTGATACACCACTTACCCTGAAAGGAAAAAAAATCTTTTCTGAGTTGTAAAAAATGTGCACGACAAATGATTGTTGGACGCGCAGTTAATATTCACAAGATCGGAAAACTGCCCAAGCCAAGTGGTGCTTGGACATTACCCCGGCCATAAATACACAGGACCTTATAATCCTTTACACGTACAGCTTGATGGTAATGATCAACCGCTGGATGTTATCACAATGAGTCACGCATTTGTTACCGTGATAAACCCGAGGACAAATAGGGTTGTAATTGCGCAATGCTGGACGAACTCCACACAATTAAACCTACTTGGATGCGTGAACATATCGATCAATTTATTGTAGAAACATAGTCGGCGCTAATCATAAACTTGGTATTGGCGTCTGTAAAGGCGCTTAGGTTAGTGGAAATAGATAGAAACATCAACGGTGAAAGTCAACAGTAAATGGTAAAATTACAAGAACATCTCATCCATTGATAACCAGCGATTAGCAAATCAATTGTACTCACCAGCCAGGAAAACAAAAACTTTCCACGGTGCTAAGTAATAACAAACGGAGTGGATGATTTTCACGCAGCTGATCTCATCGATGTCAGCAAGTGTTCCAATGGATAATGAAGGATATCGAAACTTGCAAAATATTCACCGATGTTTACAGCAAATTCGCATGGAGTCTTAAGAATCAAACCGGAGTTTACCTCAGAGACGTGTTTGAGTCAATTGGGGTTAAAGCAAATAAATTATGGGTAATCACGGTGGAGAATTTTACAACGTTCGAGAAGTGGTAACCTCACGCAGAATACACAAACACTCAATTCTCAATCAGGTTAAATGGGACGGTGAAGAGAGAAATCTGGAAATAATTTCCAACGAGTGGCACAAAGAGATACGGTAGTGTTGGCAGAACTAGTATTAGAATATAATAGCACTATGCACCGCAGCATTAAAATGACACCAATTCAAGCGACAGAAGAAACAATAGCCCTGCAGTTACACATGCGCGTTACTACCGAGGTAAATTTAAAATTGGTGATCGTGTCAGAATTTCTAAAGTTAAGCGAGTATTCGATAAAGAATATACACCAAACTGGACCAAAGAAGTATTAGTGTTGAGTAAAATATTGAGTACCATTCCGGTAACTTATTCGATAAATGATTCGCGTGAAAAAAAGGCAGTGGTAGGAAGATTTTACGAATAAGAACTAAAGGGGATGACACAGAAAGTGTAAAAAACAGAACGAGTGATTAGCGCGGTTAACGATCCTTGGTCAAATGAAGTGGATACCCTGATAAATTTAACTCGTGGATTCCTACCGCAGATATCAAGAATTAATCTGGTATATTCGTTAAGAATCCGCCAATACTGGTTTATCAATGATCCATTTGCACATGTCGGCGCAATCGTGTAACCCATTTGCGTCAAATATTTTATTAAATATTAGATCAAACTTAACATTTCGTCAAATTTCACTCGGTCCTCATATGTCAAGTTGAATTTTGAGAGTTTATTTCGTATGTGATACTTTCGTGTGTATCGTGTCGTGGGTTGTTATGTGTGTATTTGTGTCCGACTTAATTCTGATACTCTTTATCGTCCTGCTGTGAATGTAGAGAACATCGACAACAAATATTTTATGCCGGCGGTGTTATCAGAGTTATACAAGGCTAACACCAAGAATCCTAATGGGATTTTAATTGCAAGCAATATCAGGATATGTTGCATTTCACCCGATTGACTTTCCTCTGCAACTCGATAAGATCCAAGAGTCTGGAAAGCACAATAACGTTCCATTAACGTATTCGGAGTTGATGAGCGTGATAACTCATTTTATCTCCTGTTGATATCAAGAAACGTTTTAGTGACTGATGTAGATTTATTGTTTGTCGGACTGAATAAAGACCACAAACACTACTAATGGATCAAAATGTTTCTGGCTTGTTGCATGATCAAAACGAAAAACAACATAACAAATATTTCTGTCGACAATGTTTGCGCGGATACACAGATCCTGAGCGATTGGATAACCATAAACTGACTGCACGCAGAATATACACCCAAAGATGCCAGAGAAAAGTATATTTGCTAGTATTTTAAACATTTTAGAGGCAACTCATATTCCAGCTGTACTTTTACGCTTATTTGAGTCGTTCTTGATAACGACGGCTGTTGTTGATAATGATCCTGATAAATCGTCGACGAGAAAGCATTAAAA
Source organism: Megalonaias nervosa (assembly GCA_016617855.1). NCBI lineage: Eukaryota > Metazoa > Mollusca > Bivalvia > Unionida > Unionidae > Megalonaias > Megalonaias nervosa. The sequence continues at coordinate 68,229 of JAECUM010002856.1, forward strand.
ATATGTTCTTTGCGGTTTCTCTTATAAAGCTGTGCATGTTAACCCCGAACATTCTAGCTCGTTGATGTCATACGAAATATATCGATGCCTTGTTGAAAGAATGTAATGAACTCGACGTGGTTAATCAGCCCATGGTGTTACGGACGAAGACCGAAAAGAATTTTGGTATCTTGGTCGATTATCACATATGTGGAGCGCCATTTGATAAAGGTGATGTAATAATCAGAACCAGAAAATGAAAATGGTAATAATAATCATAATAAGGAACGTGTGCGGGATCATGATCATTCCTCTGGTAAATAGCTGGGAGGCACATATGATTCTTTTAATTTGCATCTGCAACGACCATATTTGTTCCTTTGGTGTTGCATAATCCTCGTGGATACAATTCATATTTGATCATCAAGTGCTTTGGAAAGTATCAACAGATGATTACCTTTATTCAAAAATACCATGGAAAAGTACGTCATTTTTGCTAGTCCGATTGAGATTTATTGATGGTTTGCAGTTCATGAACGCACATTTAGACGAATTAGTAACAAACACTAAAGAGTTTGATCATACTCGAGAAGGAAGCCATGAAGACTGTAAACCGTAATGAACAATAGTCAAGAAAAAATAACATCAAACGTTTCAACTTTCCGGAATCGCAGAATAAAAATGTCAGGGCATCGTTTGCAAAGATGGTGAAAAATGTAACAAGCCAAGCAGTAGATGAGAGGGATATTCTTGCAATACATCGGATACCTAGGAAAACTGATTGTCCAAAAGCCAGTAATTGTGAAATTTTGGAATGCAGAGTCCAAAATCAATATCGCCAGGAAGCAAAGGGATTTTAAGAGCAAATACAATGTAAAAATAGTAGATGTCACTCGGCAAAATATAAGACTTTAAAATAGATTGACCACCCATCCAGAAATTGAATCTTCCTGGTATTACAATTGCAGTGTGTATGCCAAAATAAAGGCCGTATTAAAGGTGATTCATAGTGATTCTGCTTACAATTGGAAGTTGAAAACTGTAGGAAACGATGTGGACCACTCCGGTGGCCTAGTGGTTAGAGCGTCCGCCTCGAATGCTGGAGGTAGCAGGTTCGAACCACGGCTGAGTCATACTAAAGACTTATAAAATGGTACTAACAGCTGCCCTGCTAGGTGCTCAGCATTAAGGGGTTAGTGTTAGGACTGGTCAGCCTGGTGTAAGGATAATGTGACAGAGTAGGACACGATGCTACATGTCTGCGTCATAATGCCCCAGTGCTAGACGTCACAATAAACTTCCACACTGCAGACATCGTAGCGATATGACTGAAAAATTGTTAAAGCTAAGTTACAAATCCAAATCACACATAAACACACCAAAGGATGTGAACAAATTTTATTCTTGCCTATATATATATATTCTGCATAAGGTAAAGTAGCTTTAATAGCTGGACAATGGGTAAAAAATTTCACATGTCCTTGCAGTTTAATTTGGACTTAATGCTATATTTGTGCTTGATCTTGAAAAGAATGAGTATAAGACGTTGGTGTTGGTCATACATTGACCATATGTATACATGTCTATGTTCGTGTACGTATATGTGCATAAATATATGTATAAATATGTATGTATGTATGTATGTATGTATGTATGTATGTATGTATGCATGCATGCATGCATGCATGCATGCATGCATGTATGTATGTATGTATGTATGTATGTGTGTGAGTGTGTTTGTGTCTGTTTTGTATTTCATTAACATTTATACAACATCGACATGTGTAACAAATAGATGAAGAACTTGTATATAATAGCTTTAAATCTTTTGGCAAAGGAAAAAAAATGAATGAGCAAAAGCTGTGGGTTTTTTTAATAGTTCTTTTATACTGCTACACTGTATTGATAGTAAAATTTTATAAGTATACCAACACAATAGTGTAGAACAGACCTCACGTGTCTTTATTTTGGGAAACATTATTTATGTACCCAGTGGTGTGTGACATTGTACTTCACTAATCACTTGTTTAAACATGTTATGGTTGTGCATGTATCCCAAGGTGTATGAGAGGTCTTTTTATGATATTGGTCGTGTTTTTATGATATTGGTTGTTTAATGCATACTTATATAAGCTCTGTGAAAACTCAATATATTCAGTTGGTTAAAAGATGTGTATTTTATACAGTAGAAGAATATTATTGAGGAGGCGATAGGATAAACCCACATGAGGTGAAATCAACTTACAATGATCAATTGGGGTTTTGTGAATCCTTAAAACTATTATAAGAGCAGAATCAGTTAGGTATTCTCAAGCTAAGGCAAAACTAGAGAAACAAAATTTCAAAACATCGAAGCTGAAATACGGATCTTACATACTTTAGTGAATGAAAGTAATAACCCCACTAAAACAAGCAGATTTAGAAGAACAGAATAATAAAGAGGTGAAATTTGTAATGCCAAGATCAAAGAAAGGTGGAATGAGTCTTGTGAAAAAATTCTGAATATTTCCTTAACCTTGAAAAGAGAAATTACAGAAACACAACAATAAAAGATCTAATTACGGAAGATGGAACAAGGGTAACTGGTCAAAACGATATATTAAATCACCTGAAAGGTTTGTATACAAAACTATACAAAAGCCAAAGCAGCAATAATTTATAAACTCTTAATCACTTTTTAAATCACGATAGAAAATCATCAGATTTGAAAGATCCTTGTGTGAAGGTAAGCTAACTTGTAAACAATGTGGTTTAGCTCTAAAAAATATAAAAAATGAATCCAGCCCAGGTTCCGTTGGATTTACTTTTGAATTCTACATTTATTATTTCGGAAAGATCTAGGCGATTCTTTCTTTAGGTCACTAAATGCTGGATATGATATGCCACATCTTTCAGAATTTCAGTCTCAAGGAATCATAACTTGCATTCCATTGGAAGATAAAAACAGAAAACGCATTAAAAACTGGAGACCAGTTTCACTATTTAATGTAGATTACAAGATTGCTTCGGAATCAACTGATTCTAGGGTCAACACAGTCCACCCTGTTATTATTAGTGACAGTCAAAAGGGTTTTATGAAAGTGAGATTCATTGGTAAAAACACAAGCTTTTTATATAATCTTATGCAGTATATTGAGGAAAAAATTAATCTGGTCTTCTCATACTGATAGACATCGAAAAAACATTTGACTGGGTCAAATGGGACTTTCTGGAGAATGCCCTGAAATCTTTTAACTTTGGGGAATCTATTTGTCAGTGGTTTAGACTATTCTGCAATAAGTCTAAAGGCTGTGTCATTTATAATGGACATTTATCCTCATGTTTCAAATTGGAGAGAAGTTGTCGCCAGGGAGACACTTTACCACCCTACTTATTTATAATAGGTATTGAACTTATTACAAAAGAACTAAAAAAGAACACAAATGTTACAGGCATTTTCAAAATGAAATGGAGTTCAAATTAGGGCAGTACACTGATGACGCTTTGTATTATTAGATCGTTCTCCTTGTCCTTGAAGACAACCATGCAGAATTTAAACGACTTTGCCTCGGCATCAGGTCTGCGCTGCAGTGTTTTCAAATTGAAAGCTATTTGAATTGGAAATACAAAATTTCAAATGAAAATATATGTCCCGAAATTTATATTAACTGGTCAGTTTCCAATTTTAGATTACTGGGAGTAGATTTCTCTTTGAATTTGGGGGAGATGGTTGAACGTAATTTTTGACAAAATTGAAGGAGATAAAGAAATTGCTCCGCTGGTGGAGCAGAAGAAATTTATTCCTTATTGGAAAAATTACTTCGATAAAATCCTTGATTTTGCCAAAATGTATTCATCTTTTTGATGCTTTACAAAATCCTCCACCCCATATCAAAAATGAACTGAATACATTTTTCTTTCAGGTTTATTTGGGGTGGAAAAAAGCGAGAGGGTAAAAAGAGATAATCTTATAGTTCCCTTTAATGAAGGGGGGTTAAATACGATTCATGTCTTATATAAAACTTTTCTCGGATTACGCGCCTTATACTAAAAAAAGATGGTTTATGGCAAACACTTGTTCCGAACAAGTATTTGTAAAATGTTTGGCAAAAAATCAAATTGAAAGAAATCTCTAAAACAGTCAAAAATTATGTTATGTATACTTTATCTCGCTGGAAAAATGGACGATCGACTGTTCAGGAATACTTGTATCAAGATATCCTGAATTTAATAACTATTAGACAATTTTAATCATACACAAAGTGGAGAACAAACTGTGTTGTACTTATTAAACACCTTTTTGATGTACAAAGATCTCTACTAAGTTTTGATGAAATAAAACAAGCAACAAACTAATACAATTCTTTGCTTTTTTCTCAAAGATATCAGTGAAATGGAAAAAGAAAATTAAACGTTTTTTGAAAGTGGGAATACTTTCCATATAATACTCGACAAAACCTCGATCCTTAGGGTAAGAGCGAAGAATAAATTTATTTGTAAAGATCTAATAAAAACCGAGATACAAAAGCCAAATGTTAAATATGAAACTTGGTCTTGGCAACTAGGGTGTGCAATTGGTGTAAATGAATGGTCCAACTCTTTTGTTTTGATTAAACTTTGTACGAAAGGCACAAAACTAATTAGCTTTAATTTCATATCTCTACATAGAACTATTGCCACAAACCAGTTTTTAAAAAAGATTAATTTAAGTAATAATGATAAATGCACCTTCTGTAAGGAAGGAACAGAACAAATTGAGCACTTATTCTATGACTGTTCAGTTACTGAACATTTTTGGAAATTATCTGTGGAATGGAGCCAAACTTACTACCCAAATTTTAAAATTACACGAAAAGATGTCTTTATAGAAAATAAAATATTTGATGATCTTGCTAACTTTCTAATCTTGCTTGCAAAATATGTTATATACAGATCAGGTTGTGCATAAAAAACCCAGATCTCACCTATTATAAAAAAAAAAATTTTTATCATATAAAAGGCTGGAAAATGAAAGTGAATAACAGAACTGATAAGCTTAAGAAAAAGTGGACACTTTTCCCAACTTTGGGTTTCACTTCTTAATTTTTCTTTACTTTCGTATCAAAGAAATGGGCTATGTAAAACACCTTGGGGTTTGTAAATGAGTGGTTCTTTTGTACAATATTTGAAAATGCGCGTGTCTGTGTGTGAATGTGTGTGTGTGCGTGTATGTTGTGTCTAAGTAAAGGATCGTGAACAAAGCTCAGGATGGAAAATAATCTTAAGGTAATCCCCCATACACCTGGGAAGGTGGTAATGTAAGGGAACATGTAAAATATTGACAATTTATGTTCAAGAAAAGGAATTTCAAGTTATAAAAACCTTGGCGAATATAATGGTTTATATTTTAAAGCGGACGTGTTCTCTGATCCTTTTAAATAGTCCAGGGATACCTGCTAGCGTTATTATAAACTTGATTCCGCTTGGTATTATTCATCACCTGTATCACGCTGGAGTTATTGTTGGACGTCGACATGTTAAACATTATCGAAAAAGGTATCTGTCGTCTTATCGCCGTGATAACTCAGACATTCACGCGCAAATAAAATGTATATGCCGATTATAATTCATACGAAATGTCGAAAAATATGTTTCTTGCACAGAAATAATATTCATGAGTTGGCGATGTCACAGAAGATGCCACTGGGTGAATCCGGATTATTTTAATCAACGGTTGCTGGTCTCTGATGATGATACTAGTTATATTCTAGAAGTGGATTTAGTGCGTCCGACAAAACTTCACGCCGATCATGAAGATTATCCATTGACGCATGAAAATATTAATGTAAATGATGACGTGTTGAGTCCAACGTAAAAGCGTTTACGAGAACAAATCGGGGTTGGAGTGAGTACGCAGAAATATCGATACACCGTGCATTACAAAATTTAAAGTACTATACCGATTTGGGCATACTAGTTACTCTCATTCATCATGTACTTAAATTTAAACAGCGTCTCTGGCTGAAGGCGTATATCGATTTTAACACCGCTAGACGAACCAAGTCCGATTTCGATAAGGATTTTTTTAAGTTAATGAACAACAGCGTATTCGGTAACATCATGTAAAACATATGAAAACGTGTTAACGTCGAGTTGGTTAATGATTTAACCCGTCGCGATAAACTCCTATCCTCATCGTGTTTCGTTAGCATGAAAATATTCGATGATGATAATTTAGTTGCGAATCATAACATGCGAAAAACGACAAAACTAGATAAACCCATTTACTGCAGATTTATTGAGCTTGTATTATTCAAGCTGATAATCTTTTCTCACTCTGGATTCCTCTAGAAACAACACGACGATCACGATAATTATTGTTCACTGGCACGGATAGTCTCTGTTACAAAGTTAAAACTGAAAATGTATACGCGCATGCATATATATATATATATATATATATATATATATATATATATATATATATATATATATATATATATATATATATATAGATAGATAGATAGATAGATAGATAGATAGATATGGATCGCGAGATTTATTTGACCTCTCGGATTGTCCTCAGAATAGTGAATTTGATGATCTGGTTAATAAGAAAGTTATTGGAAAGTTTAAGGATGGTACATCCTCGCAAGATTTATCGGATTGAAGAGTAAAATTTATTCGGTATAACTATCATATTGTAGCATAATTACCGGACTAAGGGAATTTTAAAAAATGCCGAAAAAGAGTAACTCATGAAGAGTACTTTACAGCGTTGTATGATGGGTTACAAAAACCAAGAACACCATAAGATCAATGAATCACACAATGTACACTCGCACACTCAACAAAACCGGGTTGAATTGTTATCACGATAAACGGTGGGTACTCGATTATGAAATGACTAGATTTACTCGGCAATTTAGGATTATACTAACGTTGAGGTTAGGGGGGCCCCGAGTGGCCGAGTGGTCTAAAGCGCTCTCCGTTACGGATCACTGCCATCTCACCTCTCTCTGCGTGGGTTCGAGTCTCGGATTTTTGCAAGAGAGAGAGAGACTAAAAACAGCGGTGTTGACAGAGATGACAGTAGACGAAACAGGATGGAGTTCAATAATACTTATTTCCTGAATTGAGTATGGTTCGGATTTTTTGTATAAAAATGTTAGTTTCTTTAAAAATATTTTACATGAAAATCATTTTCTTGTTATTTTCTCCTTTTTAAATGTAATCTTCCAAGAAATTCATATCCATGTTTATAGAGTATAATAGCTATAAAAACATGATCCGTATGCGTATTCATACGCAATGGGCAAATCACAATTTGATATACCAATACTATTGGTTTATCAAGTTGCTTTATACCAACACTTCAAAGGCCATGTTTATTTTTAATGCATATAACATATATATAATATATATATGTGTGTGTGTGTGTGTGTGTGTGATTTTAATCAGTTATTTCCTATCTGCATGGCCGTGCTAAGAATATTATGAATCATTTATCAGAGACTATGTCCTGCACAAGATAAGTCGGTTAACAGGTCTATTAATTTGAAAATGGGATTGAACGCACAAAACCACAACAGATTGGGGAAAAAAAACTATTTCGAAAACTAGCAACTAATCATTTGAAGAAAGAAGAGAGGCTAAAGAATGATTTGCTTACTAGTTTAGATTTATCCTTTAAAATTGTCAGGACAACCAAGACCATGACTTTAGACTAATTAGATACATTATGAATGAATCGAAATCTACAAATTACGTCAGTAATATACAGATACTAGTCAATCCGATTTATATGCATATGGGAATACCACAAAGCTGATTTCTGAACACAATGATGACCATGTCTTAACTCACAGTTTTATTTGTCAATGAGTCTTAATCTCAGCAGTTTTTGGCAAAAGAGAACATCTCATTATCATGCGAGTACTTTCAAATCTCAGTCTGACACAACTTTTAGGTATCAAACTTCTGATAAGATTGATCCGAAAACCTTACCTCCTCCTACGTGCATTCTTGTAAGAAGAAAGTGCACGTTATTTCTAATTGGTAAAGCTTAAAATAGGCAAGAAAATCACCACAGAGCTGTACTAAGTGCTCTAATTTCTACGAGGTCTAGGTTACAGTCATGTACATTTTTTGGGTCAAACAAACCCCAATCTGATTTTATTATGGAGAATTATAAACCATTCATTATCAAAATATTTTATATCACTCATTAGCGATTCTGCCAAGTCTGTCCTTTTAAAATTTGGAAAGACACATGACCTTCTCAGACTCTTTCATTATGAGGCACTTTGCCTGTTTCAGAGAAAACATCTTCTAATGAAAGTGTTCTAATTCAGACAGTCGAGTGCGGCTTTGTTCATGTTCCTCACCACTGTGTAAATTTGTCGTCAGACTTAGTCTCATGAACCGTGACACTAGAAACAGTTTCATCTTTACTCATGAAGGGTATAACTTTATTACTAGACAATGAGCTATGTGAAGATAAGGTTGTGATTAATCCATATCAAACTGACAAGCCTTGTTCAGATCAAAAAGTTGATCCTATTGAAAATGAAATCACTGATTAATACCCTCCTTTTTGCAGTAACTTGAGCTATGGAAGACAGAGATCTTAAGAATGATGTTGATCAAGAAATTATTCCTTTAGTTGTCATATTTATTGGTCAGTTTGATGAGGTCACTTTTGCTCATAGAGTTGATGAATCTTAAACCTATTGTTGCATTTGACGAATTATTTAGCAGAATAATTGTTAACTAAATCGATCCCATACCTAAGACCAAGTCAGGCAATCAATACTTGCTGACAATAATGTGTGCATCCACAATATTTGCGGAATATTAAAATTTAAACCATGTTAAAAGGTTTGGTATAGTGGGGGGCGAGATACAAAAGTTTTGGCCTGCCCAAATCTGTCTAGTCTGATTAACTGTCATATTTTATATCTGGTGTTTAAAGATATAACACTGGGTCAGTATATACGACCCTTGACTTGGGAATGACGGAGAATAAGTGAGTTATAAAGGGATTGGATCTCAATTTAAACCAGAAATGACTCAAATACATCTTGACTGGATCTATGAATAAATCTATGACTGTGTCTGGACAGTACTTGTTTTTCAGGCAAAACAATGAATGATGCAATCTGAAGCTGGTATTGCATCATACTTGACACGAATTGCATCATGTTATTCCTAGAAGTCATGGATGATGCAATCATAACTAAGCTTTCATCACTCTGCTGAACAAATTGTCCTATATCAGCTCTAGAAATCACAGCGTTGTGCTCGCTTATTTGTCAGTGTCTGATTTTCCAAAGGGACACATTTTTGTTCAGCCAAAGTGAGCAGAGATGCCTCGTACTTGTGTGAACAATGCAGATAACTTCTGCTATGTTTGTGGTGAAGTGACTTTTGCATCACAAAGCGCAGTATAACCACTATGGTTAAGAAAGCCTATCACCTTTATTTTGGCTGCAAAATTGGAGATCAGGACAGGAGATGGGGCCCACACGTATGCTGCAACACTTGTGCAACAAACCAAATACCCCCGGTACCCCACGGAGAAGGATTGCCGATTCCTGATGCACCTGAATCATTCTTACTTGAGTCAGACTAGGAAGAGGAAGAGGATGAAACGTTTAGTCCTCAATCATCAATGTCATATGACCCATAATTTTCTCCCATCCTCCTCCTCTGAAACACACCTCATAACACAAGATGAACTGAATGACCTTTTGAGGGATTTGGAACTATCTAAGAGTAAGGCAGAGCTGTTAGGCTCCAGACTACAGCAGTGGAATCTTCTGGCAGGTGATGTTAGGGTTTCCATGTTCCGCGACCGTCAAAAGGATCTTGTCCCATTCTTTTTCATGCGAGGGGATCTTGTAGCCTGCAACAACATCAATTGTGTGATGGCCGCCCTCAACATCGTTCATGATCCAGATGAGTGGAGATTGTTCATTGACTCATCGAAGACGAGTCCTAAATCTTTTTTGCTGCATAATGGCAATGTTTTGCCATCAATTCCAGTTGGTCATGAAGTCCTTATGAAGGAAACATATGAAAACATGAAACAACTTTTGAAGTGCATAAACTATGATCAACATCAGTGGCAGCTCTGTGGCGATTTGAAGGTTCTTGCTCTCTTGCTTGGTCTGCAGTCTGGATACACAAAGTACTGCTGCTTTCTCTGCGAATGGGATAGTCCTGCGAGAGATTCCCACTACATCAAGAGAGATTGGCCCCTCCGACAGTCATTGGAGCCTGGGAGGAAAAGTATTCAGCATCTTCCACTTGTTGAATCAGGGAAGATTTTGTTACCGCCATAGCACATCAGAGCTGGGTCGGATGAAGACCTTTGTTAAGGCCATGGACAAAATACAAACAGCTTTCAAGTACCTCCGTGGAAAATTTCCAAGGTTAAGTGAAGCTAAGACAAAGGAAGGTGTCCTTGTTGGTCCTCAGAGTCGTGAACATCCTCGAGATGATGCCTTTGACCGTGCACTGCGTGGCAAGGAAAAGATTCCATGGAAAGCCGTCCAGTTAGTGGCAGCATATTTTCTCGGAAACAACAAAGCAGACAACTACAGGCAGTTGGTGGACAACCTCCTCAAGGCATATAAAAGCCTTGCTTGCAACATGTCACTAAATATACAGTTTTTGTACTCTCATCTAGATTTTTTCCACCAAACTGTGGAGCAGTGAGTGACATGTACGGCGATGAATATCACCAGGACATTGCAACAAAGGAGAAACGCTATCAGGGCAATTGGAGCCCATCAATGCTTGCAGACTATTGCTGGACAGTGACAAGAGATGCCCTCTTTAATGAATACAAGAGACAAGCCAAAATGCGCTTCGTAGACTCTGAATAAGGACTAAACTATGCACTTATATATACATAATTGTTTTTGCCTTTATGTTTCATAATAGATTTTATTTAAATAACCCTTTTATTGTTTTTTAAAGTGTTACATAAACAAGACAGGTGAAATATTGTCATGTAAAGCGACCATAAACACATGAAAATACATAGGTTAACAATTTATGATTAAAACTGCTATCTACATAATATACATATACGTAAATTCTACAGACTTAAATATCTTGGAAACAGTAGCCACTCGGTTGTTTTAATTGTCATATTTGATTTCAGCACATCAAAATCCTAAATAAATGGCACATTTTATCTCTGAAGCAGACGACTTCTAAAAGTTTGTAGACCAGTGTAATCTGAACCAAACACTTTCACATTTACAGCCACAATAAAAGAGCGAGCTAAAATAGATATTATGTTAATAAAAGCACCTGTGTCCTGATGTTCCTACATGAACAAATAAAAATCTACCGTGACGTTGAAATTCTAGATTCTACACCTGTAAAATAGCATCCATAGAGGATGAATCATCTTAAATAGGAGGGTTTGTTAAAAATAAATTCAATATATAGCTGGAGAATTATTTCTTAGAAACAAGCAAACGTAACTGGAATCCGCCATGTTTTCTAGAGCTTAAAACAGACAATAATTTCTACATGTGGAGCGACTATAGAAAAATGGACAGTATCACCATCAGATTCGGTTCCAATGCCAAGAATCGATTACTGTATTGACAAAATGGCAACGCAAAATATGTCACAAAATCTGACCTTTTGAAATGATTCTGAGAAATTTCACTCAAGGAAAGAGGAAAGGAAATGTCAGCGTTTGTAAGTCCTGGTAGAATTTATCAATATAGTGATGCCGTTAGGTATGAAAGGTTCTCCGTTAACTGTTCAGCGTTTAATGAACATGAGAAAATCTGGTCTCGATAATTGTGAACTTACATCAATGAGGTTATTATGTACGACTTATAAAGATCACTTGCAAACGATTCGGAAATTCTTTGATAGACTCAGTGATGCAAATTTGACAATGAATTCATGTAAAAGTGAGTATTGCCATGCTTGCATTACATTTGTAGGACTTATTGTAGGACACTGCCAAGTTGACCCATAGAAATAACATTCAAGGGTATCTCTTAATTCCATGTGCCTATTAGTAAAAAAGCAGCTGATGAGATGTTGTGGTATGGCTGGATATTATCGGAGATTTTGTTTAAATATCTCCATAATTCTGAACCACTGCCACATCTGCTCAGGAAGAAAGCCAAGTTTAATTGGTCTGACAAACGTCAAGTAGCTTTTGATAAATTAAAGGCTATACTAAAGAATGCATGAGTTCTTTCAGCTCCAAATTTCAGTCAATCACTTAAAGTATCTTTTGATGCAAGTGATGTAAGGTTTGGTGTGGAATTGATTCAAGACGACAAAAATGGTATGGATCATCCAGTGTGCTACTTTGCTAAATTTTAAACAAGCACCAGATAAAGTGTCCCACAATTTAGAAGGAAAGTCTAACTTTGATATTGGCTTTGCAACACTTTGAAGCGTATTTCAGTTCAGCTCCTTCTCCGATTAATGTATTCACTGACGCAACCCCTTACTTTCACCAACAAAATGAAAAACAAAAATCAGAGATTGTTAAGTGGAGTTTGATGTTTCAGGAATACAACACTGACATTAGGCATATCAGGAGGAAAGATAATCTAATTGCAGATGCTCTTTTGCATGTATAGAAGCACTATATCGCTTTAAGTATATCTTGTATCATTCATATGACATCTTCCTATGTAATTTTAATTATTATCGTATAATATGTATGTTTAATTAATATCTAAAAGAAATCTTTATTGCGTAAATATTTTCTATTCCTTATGAGGGGAGGTGTTATGCATATATGTACTGTGTTCTTAGCTTTTGTCCATGATTATAGATTGTACCAGTCAGTTTGTGAAGATGATATTATATAGGTAATTCTTGTCTATGACTGTAGATTTTATATTAAGATAAAATTGTTATTTATATGTAAACATTGTTATTTAGATCTGAGTTCAGGACATTTGTTTTCCTCTTGGAAATTCCTGGTGTACTTGATGTTTTCCTGTTCTTTATTAAAATTTAAGCAAATAATCTGACCTTGTTTACACAACTTAGAATGTTCTAGAGGCGAACTTTTGACCCTCATCCTGGTCTTTATATTGTGTCTTAGTTTCTTATATAAAGGTTGCTTATATTAGTATTAATTATTCCTTGCTGAACCCCTGTAGCGTAATCACGCTTTTAGTTGTGTTTCAGTTAATATTTGAGAGGATTTATTTATTTAAATTATACATTAGAATTACAAAGTGCTCGTTAACACTTTCGGACAAAGAGTATTTTGGATATATTGCGAGTTCATTTAAAGACACTTTGGGTTATATTATTGTGATACATTAAAACGGCTAGCACATCAACAATATTCCATGCTATTGGTACATCAGCACATTGAAGACTGAAATTCATTGGGAACAGCAAATGAGTTCATACGGAATACGCTATACTTTTGGACGTGTGATAGAACGTTTAGGACTATTTGTGCTTCAATTCACAATACTATAATTTGTTTTGAATTTTTTCATATTCACAGACTAGCCACTAACCATTTCCTGCAGAGGCCTATATCGTTTCTGACGGGGTCGCTCGGAACAAGGTTCGAAACTTTACCCCAATAGGAGCAACCTCAGCCTTCACTGTCAAGACAATAAAACCTCTGATGTAAAGGTCGGATTGATTTCTTTATTGGTGGAAAACAAAAGACCAAACAGCACAACACTCTTGCACAACAAAATACTATGCAGCCTGTGATCTACTTCCTGCACGTATATGGACAAAATAGTGGGTCAGATGAACATAGAACGAACATAACTATATCGTTAACTGAAAGCAGCTTTCAAATCTTTATTTATATTGAATCTATACTTTACAAATACACGAATTCAAGGTGTTAATAATCGGACTCGCTGACATTTGAGCAGAACAAAATAGTTCAAGTTAAATTACATACAATTTTCCTCATCTAAAAATAAAGGTAGAAACTCTGAAAATGTTTCCGGATAATTGTTGCCGTAGTGCCCCACTGATTTGAAGTGATGATTTAAGGACGCCGCCACTGACTTTGAGTTCCTGGATAAGTGGACAATTTTTACTTTTTTACTTTTTTTATTTCCTAAATGTCATTCGGGAGAGCATTTATGTTGTAATGTGTGGATATTACTTTCGGGGATAGGACCTGCTGTAGATTGTACCCTTCATGTCCGGAAAATCTCTTTCTGTCATCCAACAGACATATTCCGCTATACCAGAAATCAACATGGTTAGTACCTCCCATAGCCAATGTGTACCTGAGTTATACCAAATTATTTTATCAGCCAATGTTACCTCAATATTAGTTTCAATCATAATATAGACCATAGTTTTTGACAGGAATTAGTAGATCTTTAATACAAGAAAATGAAGAAAGGACATTAACGCAGATTTAGTTTCACAAAGTCAACATAAATTCGTTTGTGAAAGTTACTGAATGCTTATAGAAACGTGGAAACCCCATCAGCCAATGAGAAATTAATCCAAAGGTGTCATTAACTGTTATTATTAAGATAATTATTAATAACTGTCAACACATACGAAAGCATCTATTTATAATTCCTATGTAACATTATGCTCTTAACAGACCCAGTTCACGTAGGCAAAATTTAACTAACGATATTATGTACAACTTATAGCCATGAATAAAATTTGTAAAAATTAGGTACAATTACGTACCATGAGTTTGACAAAATATAGATATACATATCACCAAAGTAAAGTTTAATTTAGTGTGCTTTGAAGATATGAATTGCCTAGCTTTCAATATACAATTTAATTTTTTTAACGCTCGCAGCGCCGTCTACCGGCCGTAAATCAGGGATGTCACGTTTTCGTTACATACGTTATGGAGCGTTTATCGTTGCCCAATAATTGAAGTGAAAAAGATTTAATTACGGTCGTGCTAAAAGGCTGAGCAGTCAGCTGCTACAAAATGATCTGGACCAGCAATTAAAACTCTGAATTAAACAAACCTATCATTCAATTGCGTATTTCCCTCACAATAATCAGGTTTAGTTTTACGTCGTTTGTCAAGATAACTGAATAATGGGACCCATTTGAAACATAAAGGTCTGATACACTTTGTCTAATCCTGGATATAACCGGTTCTAATTGACCGTCTTTCTGACGACAATAAACAAACAACACAACACCTAGAATGTAGCTTTAAATGTAATTATTGCCCCTATGTGGCATTATAAAACGATACTTAGGCCCACTTTTCATCTGGGAAGAACACATAAATAATAATTAAGAGGTTTTCTCATTTTTCCACAAGATGGTGGACGTTGGCTTAAAAATCTTTATTTAATAGAATAATACTTACGCAATATATACAATCAAACACTCAATAAGTTGAAAAAAAATCGTTATTTAGGTGTCAAATCCCTATTAATTATCATCTTTCCTATATTATTTATACCGCAAATGAGAACGGTGAACATAAACTATAGTTGGAATATTGAATACTGCTCAAGACAAATAACTCCGGTTGTTGAATATTCGTCTGCAGGGGAGATTACTAAATGCAAACCTTGTACTAAATCTGTACGAGTTGCTGGTTGTAGCGGATACATGCCAATGCAGATATGTATTTATTTGGCTCTAGTGATTACCAGATGTAATGCTTTTGTGACCGAATACTTCCCTTGTTTGATTTGGGAGAATGATGCCGCTGAATCACCTGTCAGCTGAGAGACGAACATTTTTCAATAAGAAACTCTTTTCCGGACCTTGTTTATGAGTTAGCGGGTTTTCCATAGGAAATGTATTATGTCGCAGGCCAAGTGATATTCTTATATAAAAGAGGATTTGGTAAATCATTATTCATTCCTGTTCACATAAGTTTTGGGAATTGTTATGTATATGTAATTTAATTACTTGTGTGTTAGTTTTAAATTCTCTTTTATTTTTTTTTTTTTTTATTTCATTACATGTTATTGAAATGATAACTTTATTCACTGGATTTGACATTTCTCCGGAAAATTCAGTTCAGTTCGTTTTGACCTGATAAACACGCAGTAGTAAAAAAGTTGTATCTTTTGGTGACATAAATTTAGAGCTAATGTCAAGTTTGTAGCAAACAACTCTTTTTTCTTTTTTTATTATTGAATCTTACAGTAAGATCCGTTCAGTAGAATCGAATTCGTACATGGCGTACGTCGTAGCCGACGTGTGGTGTTACTACGCCGCTTGAACTAAGTTATCACGTGACCCCATCACGGGGATGTAAATTGCGTTTCAGTTAGGGTTAAAACTGACGTTTCATAGTGATTTTAGTCAGTCGTAATTCATACCTTCGGGCCTCGAAGGTATTTTTGTTGTTGCCAGTTTAATTTGAATTTTTTCTATTTTTCGGAATTAATAATTTATTTACCCTGGGAAATACTAATGCTCATTAGAATTCTTTGACAAAGATATTTACTGAAAATTATTCGGAATTCTAAAGCCGGAATATTATTCTTGGTGATTCAACAAGGAACTGTTGACACGACAACACAAAGCAGGTTATTGAAGACGTCATCGCCTTCCATCTTGGAACGTCATCGGGATTCGAACTTTGATTCACTTATGACATTTTTATTGATAAGACTTATATTTATTAATTCTAGGATTAATTTTGGATTAGTTTCAAAAACTGTAAGTCCTTTTTCTTATTTTTACCTTGTTTTCTAGGGAAATAAATTATTTTGTTAAATTTTACAAAGCTTGTTAACTTCACTCTTTTTTTTTTTTTTTTTTTTTTTTTGTTACTTTTGTGCGAGCCTAGACACGTAACAGAATCTATGATCAGAGTTTGCATTTGTGTTCAGATATAATTTGAGAGGAATTATTTGTTTGAATTATTCGTTGGAAGTATTAAATGCTCATAAACGTATGTGGACTAAACAATCCTTGGGGATTATTGAGAGCAGATTCAAAGTCTGAATTTTATCTGTGTGGTACATCAGGACATTCAAGAGTAATGGAACACATTCGGTGCATTTAATACCTTTGGACTTATGAAAAATATTTAGAATAATTTAGGATTGTATTTGACAATACTGTGTCCTTCAAAATTTCCACTTTGTAACTTAAAGAAATAAATTCTTGATTTAGTAAACTTATTGGTTTCGCTTGTTTCTGTAATATAGTTTATGGTTATGGTCTAGAGTCGTACCAAATAATAATAATAATAATAATAATAATAATAATAATAATAATAATAATGATAATAATATAATAAATATAATAAATGAGCTACTTCATTCTTTGGCAAAGTGTGAGAAGATCCTTTGCATCTCTAATACTTACTAAACCTATTAATCAATGATACGTCTAATAAACATATAACTTCCAATTATTAGTCCTATTAGGTCCCAGATAAATACACATTTATAAATCAGATTTCATTTTCTTCAACCTACTGTCTGTGTTTGAGTTTACGCTATAAAGAAATTTCTCTAAAGGTATTTTGCACGTCATCTCTGTTGTGTGGGAGTTTTTCTTCGCTTGCTTATATAATGAGTAAGTAGATTTTTCATTGAACCGTTGTTTCATTTCTTACATGGTATCATCTCCATTCATTATAATAGTAATTTTAAAAATAGTACGACGGTAGGGCTGCGATAGAGTATATTGTCTTTGATCTTATATCCTCAAACGAATGTTTCACTATGTCTATAATCTAGCATGAAACCGCTAATACATTCAATAATTTTCTCATTTCATGTCCTCACTTTACGATTGTGTTTTAACTTGTTAATAAGGATTCTGAAGACATTAGGGTGTCGCTAAATAGAAATTGGATGACGTATATTTCCCTGGATTCCGGCCTATGATGTCGACTCTCTAATTTAGGCTGATACCATAGAAATCAAAAGAAGAAGAAATACTTAAAGTTTCCTCATAGATCAAAGAAATGTCTTTCCAGAAAAAATTGAGATATAATAACTAATTATGGATGTCTAATAAATGTTTAGCGAAAATCTGTTCTTGGAAATCAAGTAGCAGCAATTACAAAATATCTACCCCGGAAAGAAAATATGAGAGAAACTGAGTTAATATCTAACAGCACAAGTACTGATGTTCATTAGTGATTATCTTAATCCACGATATATCGCGTCTTTGAGCACATCCGCCTACGATATTTGTTTTGATACTTCCAAAACGTTACCAAGAGTTATGAAGAAAAAGGTATATCATCCTAAACATTTTCAAGAAGTATGTATGTTTCAGCCCTTATTTGGAACTCCTACTTCATTTCGAAGTAAGTCTTATCAACACATGTTACAGAACAAAATATGGCTTTATATTGTCATGCAGCCAGAATCAAAAATGCAGTCACTGCTAGAAAAGGTATCATTTACGTTGGCTATATTTAAAAAGGTAAAGTGATTACGAATCCATCATTTAAGTCATATTCATTCTATGCCATGAATAGCAAATGGTTTGACTGCAGAGGAACAGTGTACAGCTGTCTTCAGTTAACATCAACCAATTTTAATAATGGATTGAAGACAGTCAGAACCGTTGTATTTATTAGGGACTTAACTCAAGTATTATTCAAATCAATCGGGTCAATTACATATATATTAGGAACTCGATCTAAGTATAATGCCAGTTCATCTGGTCAAGTTGATATTTATTGGGGATTCGAATTAAGTGTGATGCAAACCCAACTGGTTAAGTTGATTGCGGAACAATTCCATACGATTCATGATTATGTTGATATTAATCCCCAATGCTTGTGAACGGATTTGCTAAAATCAGAATTTAGGTAATCCAAGCCGCACTCTTGTTATGAATATTTTCTGCTAAAACCGTCAGAAAGAACGAAAGAAAGAAAATGCTTTATATATGAGATTAAAACCTTTACTTCACAAATCCAACCCATTCATGCCACATCAAGTGTGGGCGTTTTGATTCGTCAGTGCCACCTCTGCATACGTATCTAAAAGAAAATCTATAATTTGCAGATCAAATATCTAAGACATTAACTTCAAGAAATTACACAACACGCTTCAAGTAGTTCCTGCGAAATATTTTTTAAGCTGTTCTTTCAAGATTCATATCGAATGAAACTGAAAATCAGTTGTCAACGGAAAATAAAGACAAATATCAGTATTCAAAGGTAAGGTTGCTTCCCGCCATCTTCTCTTCATATACCTTGTCGAACGCTTCGTTGTCTGCCACTGTAAACCAATTCTTCCAGTCATTAACGACTCCTGAAATGCATAGTCACATACAGCTGGAATATATTTGAGTCTGCAATGTTTATAAGGAATGTATCCCATGTCGAACTGAGTAATAAGGACGACATTACAAACTGAATGTTTTTTCAACTACCCCTTAACGAGAAAACTGCTTTTCCGAAGGTGTAGATCTGCCTGTGGATGACTCGTACAGTGTTGATGTGCCAAGTCTTTTGTTGAAACACAGTAATACAATTCAAGAAAAAAAATCCTTACTTCAAATTTCTGTATAAATTCAAGTCTCTATTTCCAAGAATGTTATCAGAGCACTTTAGCATTTCCAGAGAAGAAATAATTTTGAATAATTCCAAATCAAATAATGTACACAAACACTAACTTGATTCTGCTCGGATGTTAAAGCAGGAATAATTTTTCCATTAACAAGATTATACAGTCTTCTACCTGACCTCAGGTCACAATTAACATTTTCTAAACGGAAGCCATTACCTAATGGAAAATAACCTTCTAGAAACTTCATAATGTTTACAAAATAAATTGTTATAATTAGAAAGCCTGTTACTAAAATTATAATATATAACCTGGAAGATGTCAGGTACGCCAACAAATTGTAGGCGAATAGACCCAGTCCCATATAAACAAATTTACTTCTATCGATAATGATCCTGATATTAAACCCATACAAACAGAGAATGTTTTAGGTATGTATTCGTTGTTTACAGAATTTATAAAAAAGCAATAATTCAGGTTAAGTAGAAAATAAACTTGATTTTGGACAAGGTTATGTCCAACATTCAATGTGACATTACAATAGCATATCATGACATTTTTTAAACAAATTAAAAAAAAACTAACTAACAAATAATGCAAATTAAATATACATAACATATTGTATAAGTAGATCGTTAATTCTTCTTAAGAAATAAAGGTTTACAAACCAAAAAAATGCAAATATCATATCCATCATTTTGACTGACATTATCACCATTATAAAATATTTTAATCACAGGGCATAAGTCGAGAAGATCAAACCAAACCCAATGCTCTAATTCCAAATGCGTTCAATCTTTATTCTTAGAAGTGAAGAATATATACAAGTATGCCAGTCTGTCTATATGAAGAACTGATACAATTTATAAAGATGACTAATGATACCAATTAAATCATTACAGCTATAACTAACAAGTTCTTTTTAATTAAAAGGCATAAATGACAAGTTTTACTGATAATGACTATGAATAACATGCAATTATATATCTGCACTTTCTTTCATGGCATTTATAGGATATCAGTTTTGTTTTCAACTGTCGTAAGTATAGAGAAACACAAGTTATCAACCTGTTGGATGAAATTTTGAATCAAAATGCTGCAGGAAATTAAATGTATTGCAGATGCCTTTTTGTTGCCATCTTGAAACAAATATAGTTCACGTTAACCATTTTCATTGTAGACAACGTTGAACACTGTAATCAGCACCTGTCTCTTTCGTGCGGAGTAGAAAGCACCTGTTTCAAACACATGTAGATCTAGAAAATGCAATGTTTCCAGGATGCATATATACTGATAAATATAAGTTTGACCATGAGCATTCAGAAATCTAAAGTTACTGAATCATGGTGTTTGCATATGTTTACTATGGGAACTGCATTAGTACCTTGAGTCCTGTAAAATGTAATGTGATTACAGGCAATCTTTGAGCATAGGATAACATGGAATAAATAACGATCTATTGGTTTAATTTGAAAGATATCATTTATCAGATTTATCAGAAAAAAATGTATCATCAAGTGACAACGAGATTAATGCAGGTGTACCTATTCTGCGAAGCTAAATCCATAAGGTAAAACTTGGAGAGGGTTGACTCCGCATGCCAGCTAACAGCTTCCATTATATCCCAGATTGAACCGTTACGTTCGAATGCGAGGCACGCAGCAGGGATGGCTCGAAATTCATGAGCGGTACTCTTCATGAGGTGACTCTGATCTTGTGAGATGTCAGAATACCCGGAGCGTAAAATCCATTTCAGCCACGAAGCAAGAGCTTGAGGGGTCATGTCCTGTTTCCTGGCTTGGACGGAAGAAAGAGGAGTTCGCGTCTGCCACGTCTTGTCTCTGCGCGTTTCAAGTTGTGACTGAGTCGCGAACAGCATCTTGCATGGCCACTGTGTTCAACCTATCTATGGAAGAGAGCGTTCGAATGACGATTCTTTGATTACGGACGGACGGTAACTTGTTTTTGGCTGCAAAACCTGATTCTATCAAGAGGACCACGGATCTATCCTAACTGTACTGAAGATAGTTAGGGTCCACATAAAAGGCGTGTAGCTTGCTTACCTTGCATGCTGAAGTTAAAACTATCAGGAAACATGTTTTGTATTATGGTAAAACAGGCGAAGTGCTGAATAAAGGTTCGAATTTATTCGAATTGAGTCGTATTAAAACACAGGACAGATTCCATTGCGGAAATAGGGTAAGGTGTTTTGGTTGATTTAGATCAAAATTGCCTAAAGGATCCGAACCGTGTTTATCATCCCCGATATCACGTCTACCATGATGCCGGAATGTGTCTGAGATCACGGAGCGGCAGTCTTTAATAGCGTTTGAGGCCAACTGTTTCTCCTCAAAGAGTCAGAGAAAAACGTCGGCCAATTGAGGGATAGAGGGACTCAGAGGGACGATGTTATTGATATGGCACCAATCCCTGACAACACGCTACTTTTCAGTGCCATCTTACTATCGAGATTCTCTCTACAATCGACTGCTTAAATTATTTATATCGCAAGGCTGCCCTTATAAGACAAACGTTCATAAGGAGACGGTCCGGACTCCGACGGAACACACGTGACCGTGGCTGTTTCAGAAGATTCGAGTAAACTTGAATATTACTGTGTAGATCTATCGCTAGATCGAGCAGATTGGTAACTCAGGACTTGTCCTATCTTAGATTGTCTATCAGAATCACCTTGCATTTCTGCCCACGTAGCTTCTGGATTACTTTTGTTATCAGACCCGTGGGAGCGTTGGCAAAGGCACACAACCCATCCCAACAGAGCATCCACGGCCCAGGCTTCTAGGTCTGGGACTGGAAAGAGGAAGGTGAGTAACTTGAGATTACACCTTGGTCGCAAAAAGTTGATCATCAGACGCCCCCGAAGTGCGAAGATCAAGGTGAAGACCAATTCAAGGAGGAATCACTTCATATGAAGGATCTGACCTTTCCTGGAGAGAGTGTCGGTCAGGACATTGAGCCTGACGGTCACGTTTCTGACTTTTAGTCGATGTATAGAGTGTCGCATCAACTTAAGAATTGTCAAATCAAAACACACAGGTCGGATAATTTGGTGCCCTCCCCCCCCCCCCCGTTTTGGGGAGATAGGTCACCATCACAGAGTTCTTGGACACAATGAGGACCGTTTTGCCTTAGAGAAGATCTTTCCAAAAGTGAAAGGTATTTATTAAAGCCTTCATTTCTAGAATGTTAATGTGTAGAGGCCGCTCCCCTGACTACCACGTGCCACTGACAATAGTGAAGTCCGACAACAGGTGGGCACCCCAACCATACGTACTGCCGTCCGTACATACTGTTATTTCCGCTTGGGGCTACTTTAGCGGAATTACCATGGTCAGCCAACCTGCGTTGCGCCACTGACACAGGAATGATTGTATCTAGCGATCATCACTGTTTGATACAGGGGACATAAAAAGGGACACCACTGTGCTAGGAACGACATTTGTAAGGGTCGCATGCAAAGAGTCCGCTTCCGCATTGAATAATCCAAGGAGTTGCAGGAACTCTCTCTCTCTCTCTCTCTCTCTCTCTCTCTCTCTCTCTCTCTCTCTCTCTCTCTCACGAGCAAGCCGCACCAGATTCAGATTAGTCTAGAATTTCACATCCAGATGGACACATGTTTGGAATGGGCGGAGGTCATATTTTGTCCAGTTCCCTAGTCAGCCTAGATGACCTTAAAGAAAAGAGAGGTGATCGTTCTTGCCATGAAGTACGATAGAAGTTACCATGTGTTTCTGAAGGATGTTGTCCAGGTACACTTTCGTCGATGTAGATGACGTAGATCGCAACAGGGTGACGACGCATTCCATAATATTGGGAGGGCTGGTCAATGTTTCTTACCGCTTCTGTACGATTGCCTCCTGGGTTCTTTAGACTGTTGTCTCCTGGGATTGGGTGGGGATCTATATTGGTGTAAATCTGATTGAAAAGATCCCCTGTCCCGAGGCTGCTTAATATCCCTTCGGATTGACAGAGGTTTAGTGGTTCCATATGCTTGTGTGGATTGAGCGACGAGTTGGAGGGGCAGTTCCTGAACTGCCTGCCTCCTCCAAAAAGGAATGGCGACCCAAACAGGGTCGTCCGTAAACCTAGGATATGATGAGTTTTGAGCGACGTGGACCTCAGACATGCATGCCGTCGTATTTGGTCTAATTTGGCCAAAGCCGTAAAGGCATTGGCCATAGTATGGTGAGCTTCACGGTTAAGGACCCTAGCAATTTTGACCGACGCCTCCCAACTGTGGCTATTGTGGGATTTTCCGCGAGTCGCAAGATTGCCAATGAGGCCAAATCTAACGTTGAGGACGTCGGGACGATGTTCCGAACTAGCTTGAACGTGGCATAGAACACAATCTTGACCACTTTATAGCAGAATGAGGCCGACATGTGGTCGTCTGGTAAATTCTTGTCGATAGCCGCAAGATTCGTACTGAAAACGTTGGAGTGAGTAGCATACCAGAGACAGAAGAATGTCTGTGGGACGTGGCTCTCTGAGAAGAGTGGGTTGATGACATTCCGAAATGGACAACACCCGATAAATTTCCTCGACTGAGACTTGAAAGCTGAATTCAGTATGCTCCATAGTCGGATCTGAATATGGATGATTTGCCGGCGCATCGTCACAATCACTGTATGTCGGGTCACCTTCTGGGCAGGCTTGCAACTCTGCATTGGTCATATCGGGTGGCATCGATGACTCCAGCCGGTTGTCTTTGAAGATGTCACTAGCTCTCTCTTCAGTGTAGACAATGAACATTCTGAAGTCCGGCATTCTCTGCACTGCCTGGTGATGTGCTCGGCATATGGTCAACCTGGAAGCTGGTGGTATATAAGGCTGTTCAACTATCGTCTTCCTCTCAAAACTAATATTTTATACAATAGTGTGCCTTCATGATAGTTACATTTCACTTATATATGAAAACCTGAGTAATAATTATAGTTCCCTATGGGCATATCTTTGCTGAATATGTTTAAATGAAACCCCTAACTGTATATGCACAGATTGCTATGAAAATAAAAAGCATTATTTTTTCATATTGTAGCATATCAACCAAAGACGCAAATTATTTCCTGAACTCAGACATTTCGATTTTCAATGTGAATTTATTGTTAAGAGAAACCAAACAAATAACAAAATCATTTGACAGCTTAAGAAGTGAAAAAGAAATACATTAAAAACAAGGAACGGTTGGTAAGAAAAAGTAACGAAAGAGCAAAAACAAATAATAGGTTAAAAGCATGAAACAAATTATAGAAAAAGACACTTTTGTAAGAAAATCTAATGAAATAGCAAAATCAACTAACAAGTTTAGAAGTGAAAATAATACTCTAAAAACACGAAACGGTTCGATCTCTACACGCTCGAAAGAAGTTACTATAACAATGCTCAAAGATAGCAACTATATAGGTGACCCACTAACCACCTGTGGAGTAAATGTAAAATTTCACCCCATTGTTTTGTGGGTCCTGGAGGTTTACCTTTTCTGTACATGAATGGTTTCCCGCCGTCACCCTCATCGCCTCTTACTTTCTTTAGCTTCAAAATTTCGCATTTACTGTTTATTTCATCAACAAGGGAGTCCGATGCCTCAATCTGAAGAAACTGCCAGTCTTTTTATTTCGCTATGTTGATTCTGTAAAGAAAGAGCTATATTTCAAAGATTTAAAAATCAAAATAGATTCGATGCTAATATCTTTCTTTTCATACGAATCTCGAAGAACAAGAAAGTCATTTAGCACAAACTAAAATTAAAAATTCTCGTTTTGGGCTACTTGAAATTGTAAATTTAGAGTCATATTTTGAATGAATGCGCATTGAAAACACTTTTCAAGTTGGTCTGGAATGGATGGATTTTGTGTTTCTATTGATCCAACTCGATTCTGCTTTTCTGATTATGGTGGAATGGGTTTATTGGGTCAATTCAGTTCAGTAAGGAGACTGTGATTTCAATTGGAAATCTAGTCACAATTACAGTCCAATTTCGGTGTGTATCAGGTGTTCCATGACATGGGTCACGTTATTCGGATTTGCAGAACTAACAAAATATATTTTCAGGAAATTCAAGATGCTTGTAAGTAGATTAATTAACATTCGTATTACCAGCTAAAGAAGATATATGTTTATGCCTTGTCACTTGCATGCTCTCTGTTGGAGGGACCCCAGCTATTGCCTGCATCATACAGTGTATATCTTCTATTTCTAACCTAACATTGTTTCAAAATAGTTAAACGTGGAAAATTTCAAAGCAGCTGTCGTGAGACAGTTCATTTAGCCAGCGGAAATAATACTTTTTGTCGTCTTGGCTTATTGGCTCTGAAGCTCTAAGTTTCCTACCAAAACGTTCAGTTGCAAAATTTTCTCAAATTTAGTGTTTTGATAGCCCTTAGCCTCAATACACTTTTATATGCTATATTATAATGACCCTAGAGGGCATTCGTCTTAGTCTGAATGATTCTATTTGCGAAAAGGTACGCATATTTCTCCTAAATAACTGTTTAAATGATCAGAACGATATCTTCAATTACTGCGTCTCTCGCGTTTCTTGTTCACATTACGAATGTCACATTTCTTTGCTATTCTTAAAGATTCTATAGAGCATTAGTCATAGTCTGAACCATACAATTTACAAACAGTTACGAATATTGCTCCTAAATAACCGTTTAAATGATCAGAATGTTATCTTCAAAAAAATGCGTATCTGGCGCTTGTTGTTGACATTGCGAATATCACGTTCATACATTTGCTTGTTTGAAAGTTTCGTTTGTGACTCAGTGAACTCGTCCACATCGTTAAATTGCATCATCTCTACTTTCAAATGTTTCGAAACAGCTTGTTTAGTTTATTCACAAACAAATGTAATAGACCATAGCTAAAGTGTCTACAACATGAACGTATACTGTTTGTTTACAATCAAAGTAGTTCCTAATACACGGTGTTACTTGTAGCTATACGTGGCGTGCAATATGAAACAGTGTAATATGGAAAAATATTGAACGATTCTAACAATGCAACGATAACGGAGCATATAATAAAACATTTCCTCATCATGTGGTATATTTTGTTTGTCTGTAGTCATATTTTGCCCATTGGAGATTATCTTTTGTTGACTGATATGTATTTATGTTCAATAGCTTCATCCCCACAGCGTATATTCATCGTGCACTTTCACACTGACTTCCAAACATAAGTTTCAGCTGAGTTTTGAATATTTTTGATCTGTCATACTCGTATTATTTTGAACACTTTTTTCACCTGAATCAATAAATGACTCGGAAACGCATAGAAATGCATAATTAGTAATGCTTTATTTCTCCGTTATTGTTTTGTAGTGTCGGTTTCATGCTGACACTTATTTCTGCAATTCATCAGAGATTAATGTTATTGCCAAAATTAATCAGCTTTTGATCGCCGTTTGTCCTTTCTTCTCTTTTTGGCTTTCCAGACGATATTTTATTTATCTGTGGATACAGTTCTGGATTCGCAGTATTCAGGAATGTACGTGTAGTTGCGAGTTAAGAAATACCTGTCTGTGTAAAGTGAGTCAAGTTCGGTTATACTGAAATTAGTAAAGTACATGAACATGAGAATGACCTGATGCAACTGAATAATTTAATAACACCAATATACAAAACTTATCCTATGTTTATGTCTCCCTGCAGCTTAAAATTCATATAAAAATATTTCTACATGTTAGTATTTTAATTAGAATATTCTTGTCATTGTTTATTCAAGTATCTTGCAAACGTGTGTGCTTAGCAAGACCAGATTTATTTAGTACTATGTCTCTACAATCTAAACTCAAAACGTATACTCGTATTATTAAGTTTATTCTACCAATATTCTGTTTTCTAAATAATATGTTAAATCTATTGTATGCACATTTCTTGTAAATAGCGTGAGACGCATAATGGTTCGATAATTCGAAATTGTCTACATAATCCTATGTCCTTAGTATCATTTATACATCTGTATCTGTTAGTAAGCTACTTTTGTATGTATTCTCTAGTATGAACTAAACAACAAAGCTTATTGCTGTGGATCTAAAGTTGCTTATTGTTTTGTCTTCAACAGAAATCATCATTTTGTCGCTCTCTGTTAATTAAAGTAAACAAAATTAAATAAAAATTTGGAACAAAATCGTTTTCGAACAATTGTGCTTTTCTTGGTACAGAGTATATAGCTCTTGTTATGTTACTATTTTTAATATTAATGTATTTTAAATAGGGCAGTTTGGTTCATAAAGTAGGTAAATAAAATATAAAAGGTAATGTACTAAAAGCAGGTTTTCCAAATCCGAGTTTTGGCGAAAGGATAGATGAGGCAGACTAATGTTCTAGATGAAATTAGGACGATAGATTTTAGCAAAAATAGGCTGATCTTTGAAATTTTGTCTTTCTCTCCTATTTTACATTAAGGCATTTCATATGTATCTTTTGTATCACAGGGAAATAAGTTAATCCATATGTTTGATCTGGGACGTTTTATTTATTGACATGTCTACAGATCGATGGTATCATTTATTATATCCATCAATAAGGCCTTCTCAAATATCTACCCATTTTCTGATTTCATTTTCAAAAGCCTATTTCTTCATTCTGGTCTTAAAAAGTAGATTAAATCGTTCAACTACATACGCTTTTTGTCCGATTGAGTGGACATCTGTTGAATACCAGTGGCCTCGAATTTTTCAGTAAAACGTTCGCGATCAGTGATCACTAGTTCTAATGTTATAACCACTACTTTTGCGATCAGAAGTCCTGGAACTTTTAAGTACAATTATGGCAAGGTTTTGTTGTTAGAACAACTATTTGGCGACCAGAGGCCTTATATATTTGTTTCAGCCACACAGACATTGTCGTAATTTGTACAAAGTTACGTAAGTCATAATATGAAAGCCTTCTTTTAATTTCACTAACGTTTCACGAGCGAATATTTCATTATATTGGGATTAATGCACGTAGAAAGTACGCTGTTTGTATGTAAGTTGTGGTTCTTGACGTACAGTTTAGTATCCGCGAATGAAGGGACACTCTACAAGGTTCTATGATTTGCTTGTGTTTACAGAGACTAGATGAGGTGGTTTGTCTGTGGAATGAGTATTTTTCACTGGTATGATTCCATCTAAGGAGGTCACTGGTCTAAAGCGCTCGCCTTTACCGATCATTTCCATCTCACTTCTGCCCGTTGAGTATCGGCTCGGCCAATGTGAATATGTGAGAAAGTTGCCACTTCCTTCCTGTAGGTCGGAAGATTTTATCGGTGTTTTCCCGGATTCGTCCACCACCAGTTATACTGGCCGCCATATATAGCCGATCTTGAGCTGAGAAATGGCTTTAAACCACAAAAGAACAACATACCATCTAAGTACTGCTAAAACATGATTGTAGTTGATGAGGGTCCATTACGGATGGTCTCGGTTAGTCATGGTATCCATTTCATTAAAAGGGCGTGCACTTCTGTTGAGAAAGGAGTATCTTGAGTAAATTCATGTAACGGGCATTCAAGTCGATTACAAACAAAGAGGGACACTGCTACGGATACTAAGCTAACATCCATTTTGGTGTTAACGAGAGATTGGCCTGGAATGTTGTCCAGACCATTATTGTTATCACATTTTGTACATTTTCGCATTGCCCGCACTAACAGACAGGTTTGCAGAGCAAACTGGTTCCGTAGGGTTACAATTGTCTTCATATCCTGGATTAAAGGTTTCTGGTCACTCTAGATCGATATATCTGTATCAAGTCTGATCCACTTAATAGTTTTTACGCCACCCTAGGAATATATATTTGTACACACTTCCATCAGTCATGAGTTTTGCTGGGT
Source organism: Megalonaias nervosa (assembly GCA_016617855.1). NCBI lineage: Eukaryota > Metazoa > Mollusca > Bivalvia > Unionida > Unionidae > Megalonaias > Megalonaias nervosa. The sequence goes on from JAECUM010002856.1 coordinate 97,490, forward strand.
ATTTGATGACAGTTTCAGATTTGGTAAAATTTTTCTTTCAGGTTTTTCATATCGGCTGTTACTGATTTGCACGGGTTAGTGAATCTTGCGGTTAGTCCTGGTTTACACAAAACTTTGTAGGTATTGGAAAGTATGAGCTTCACGTCCTGGTAATCGTGAAAAGCAGAGATCAAAGGTCTGATAGAATCCTAATAGATCTCACGGTTAAAGCATCTAATTGTGTAGAATGTGTACAGTTTGATATTGCTATATGAAGGATAATGCATAATAGCTATAGCTTTGACTCTTAAAACACTGATCTGAGAGAATAGTGTTGAAGAAAGCAAACAAGTAAAATCAAATACTGGAAATTCATTTTTAAATGTAACAACCTGCCCGCCATCATCGCCTGTCGAAAAAGCGTAAATGCGTTACTGCTATGTTAAACAGTTTCTAGGGGAAGACAACTTTTCCATCCTCTGGAGGAAACTAAGTCATCACGTCAATTGTACATGTACTATCAGAAACATACATTATTGCATTATTCCCGAATTTGTGCACTAACAAAGGAATTCTGTCTTCTTTAATATTCTGACAAACTTTTATTGAACTCCATCAAACAATTCTAAAATATATTCATGACACACACACACACGGAGAGAGATTGAGGAAAGAAGAATAATAAGAAGAACAACAACAATTACCATGTCCTTTCGGTGAAGAGTGCTGGGTGAAAAGAGGTATATTTCCTAGAATACATACCTTCGTAGAACATGTACATGACAACGTTTCATTTACTAAATCATAAACTGACACGTCTATTCTAATACTAAATCACTACTTGGTGGTTATGTTGTACATGTAAAAATACATTTTCATAACTGCGCCTCAGCGTTGAGAAAATCGTTATGCCGCCAGATTATCTCTTTGCATGCATATCTGTCTCTCCTCATATGATAATCTTCTGCACAGGAGGTTTAGTTATTGGTCCCCGTCTCTAGCTTCCTTGGGAAGGAGTCAACGATAATTGTTGAAAACTGCAATTACCGTGGCAGTTTGTTTTTTTTTTTTCTCAATTTTTTAGATTTTTTCTCATAATAGGAGGACACAAGATACATGTAATAGCTTAGAAATTATATACACTGGGTTGGGGTTTATTGTAGAGGATAACCTATAATAAATAGTGTGGTTTTGTCATAGTGAGCCAAGAAATGAGAAAGCTCATCACTCTTGCCTGTCACTAGATTATGACAATGCACTTTGGGATTTCTTGATTGGATTTAAGGACGTTTTCTTTTTTAAGTAGGAAAATGTTTGGGCGAAGTCCATTATTTCTTGTCTTCTCTGAGAGTACTTACCATCTTTACCTCTTCATACTTTATATTAATCACCGGATAGTCAGGGTTCTCTCTACAAAATGTCTCAACTTCTTGGATATATGGAAACCAATAGTACATCATGTCTGAGGAAGTCACCGAATGAAAAAAAAATATGTAGGTCATTTTTGCCAGATGTGAAACATACGTTAACATTTTATGGAAACGATGGTATTGGCACAAATCTGGGTGAAGATACAAACACAGAGAGAGAGAGAGAGAGAGAGAGAGAGAGAGAGAGAGAGAGATTTTAAAAAAGCGAAAAACATTTACATTTGTAATATGGCCAAATTTGCCATTTTATACCAAACCTGTAAAGACTATCGCAAATGTTGAAGAACAGTAATAACAATTCCTATACATAAAGTGAGACAACTTCCTTGTGACTCATTTGTGCATAAGTCGTTCTTGATGGATACATCTTAAGCCATACTTAAAGTCGATTGAGTTGTGACACCTTTGTATTCTACAGATATAGTTCTCTTTCATGACGTTTTCACACATACACACATAAACACACAAACGAGCACGCTCTAATACGAACTAAACTGCAAATTGTGCAATTGCTCCACTGCATGATGTTTCGAATGTGCAAAATGACCGAACAAAGTCAGTCACAAATCAACCCTAAACCGTTTCCTGCAGACGCCTGTACCTGTTTTCGCTGGGTCGTTCGAAACAAGGTTGGAAGCTTATCCCAATATGAGCAAGTTCAACCTTTACTGTTAAGATAAGAAGATCTCAGATGTATAGGGCGGATTTATTTCCTTTTATGGTGGAAAACGAAACACCAAACGGTATATTACTCTTGCGGAAGAAAATAGTACGCAGCCAATGATCTAATTTCTGTGCGTATATGGACAAATAGCAAGTCAATTAAACATATTCAAGAACATAAATATTCGTTTATTGCAAGCAGCTTTTAAAATATTTTTAATGAATCGATAATTTACTTTTCAATGTAATGATAATAGGACACGCTGTCATTCGATTAGAAAAAAATAGTTAAAACTAAATTGCTTACGATTTTCCTCGTCTAGAAATAAAGGTAAAAACTCTGAAAATGTCTAATAAACATTTTTGCCGTAGTGTCCGGTTGCCTTCATGTGATGATATAAGGACACAGCCACAGACTTTGGGTTCCTGGATACGTGAACAATTTTTACCTTCTTTTTAAATACTTCTCTAGGGAGGGCGTTTATGTTGAAATGAGTGATTATTACTTTCGGGGATGGAACCAGCTCGATTTTTCCCCCTTCTATGTCCAGAAAATCTCTTTCTGGCATCCAGGGGACATATTCTGCTTTGCCAGAAATCAGCATGTTCAGTAGTTCAGTACCTCCCATGTCCAATTTGTACCTAAGTAAAATTAAAAGTATTTTATTAGTCAGTTTTATCTTGACATTATCTTCATATGTAATATTCACCATAGTATTTCAGAGGAATAGAGCGGAAACAAGAATGTGAGGAAAGAACATTAACTTAGACTTACAGTCCTTCACAAAACCAGCATATATATGTTTGTGGAATTTCAGCGTTGTAAGTGAACGTGCGTAGATACTGGTAATCACTTGAAGTAATACCTGTATTTGTGACGTCTGTTTCATGTTTTAGTAAATTTTTCACTTTAAATTTTCTTGTATACCGTCAGGTCTACTAATGGCATTACTGTGTAATTCGGCCAGAAACGCAATTGTTGCCGTAGTGTCCCTCACCTTTAATGTGATGATATAAGGATACAGCCACAGACTTTGGGTTCCTGGATAAGTGAACAATTTTTACCTTCTTCTTAAATACTTCCCTAGGGAGGGCGTTTATGCTGGAATGAGTGATTATTATTTGGGACCTGCTCGATTTTGCCCCTTCTGAGTCCAGAAAATCTCTTTCTGGCATCCAGGGGACATATTCTGCTATGCCAGAAATCAGCATGTTCAGTACCTCCCATGTCCAATTTGTACCTGAGTGAAACCAAAAGTATTTTATTTGAAAGTTTTATATGTTGACATTAGATTCAGATATAATATAGACCCTAGTATTTCCAAGGAATACAACCCAAAGAAGAAAGTGAAGAAAGAACATTAACGGAGGTTTACAGTGCTTCACCAACCCGGCATATATTACTTAGTGGAATTTCACCGTCCCAAGACAACGTGCAGAACTACTGGTAAGTACTTGAAGTTATAAATGTATTTTCTGCGTATGTTGCAAGTTTAAGTCAATTTTTCACATTCAGTTTTCTTGCATACCGTCAGGTCTACAAATGGCATTGCTGTGTAATTGGGCCAGAAATGCATATCTCTCAGATCTGCCTTATATCTATCTATCTATCTATCTATCTATATATATATATATATATATATATATATATATATATATATATATATATATATATATATATATATATATATATATGTGTCAATAATGTGTGTGTGTGTGTGTGTGTGTGTGTGTACTGTAAGAAACGTGTACAAAGGCAAAAGAGGACGAAGGCAATAAGTACCAAAGGAAAACTATAAACATCTTAAAAATGAGGAAGGCAACGTGTAGCATAAAAAAAAGTATACAAAACGCAAACATGGCGAAGGTAATGTGTACCATAGGAAAGCGTATAAAAAATGCAAACTTGACAAAGTCAATGCGTACCGTAGGAAAACGTGCGCAAAACGTAAACATGACCAGACTTTATGCTGAAAATTAAGTTCAGCAGAATCCTTATGTGCAGTGTACAGTAAAAACAAAGACAAAGCATGCCAGACGTACAACCATGCCTAATACAATGTGTACCGAATGTACAATCAAGAACATGAAATACTCTTCGAAATATAAACTGCCGTACTCAAAGTGAGTCCGCAACAAATATGAAGTAATAGTTTATAGAAGTACAGACTGTAATTAAGTTTTCTAAAGTATTCTGAAATTAAGTTAGCAAAATTGCAAACACTAGTGTATGACGATTTTAGAAGAAAAATCATATCATTTTCAGAAAGAAAGATAAATAAACAGTTTGATCCGACCAATATATGTTAGCTCAAAGAGATAAAAATAATTGAAAACAAAGTTCAAAACCATGGCTATGTAACAGGCAGTTGTAGTGATCGAGAACATAACCAATTTAATTTAATTTTTAAATGCAATTCAAATAATGGTGCAAAATGAAACACTTGCACAGTGTTTAGTGTGCGGTGGACGGACTATGACATGCTACTGGAGCTTGAGAGTGAAATAAGTTGTGGAAGTAGCATAATTCTATGTTGAAAAAAAAAAAAACACGAATATAAATATGGCAAGATTGAAATGATGATGCGTATAAAAGGTCAGTATCAAGGTTATTCATTATCTACCTAGATTCTACCAATATTTACCAAGGTGGATGTCTCAATTAATTATAAAAAGTAGGCAAATATGTTTTACTTTGATAGATGCTTGTGCCTGCTTTGAACCACGACAATGAATTCGTTTAAAATATATTGTACGCATACATGTACAAATGACGTCATTACTGTAAGACGAGCGTTTGCCTCTTACTTCATTAATTTCATCTCCGTAATATTACGGCACTTTTATCTTGTTCCATAAAATTACTCCAGAAGACGAAGACGAAGAAACAAAGGGTGCAGAAGGATAGCTAATACTATAGCATATAAGAATGCATATGGACGATATGTACTATGATACTTTCTGTTCTCGTAGAGCATTTAGAAAATTAGATGGATAGAAAAGAGTCTATTCAAAATATCCTACCAATAAAATATGTGCTGCATTTTACAAGTGACCTTGGAGATTTCATTCCATTTGCATGAGGACTTTAAAGAGTATCCATTTAACTGCAAAGAAACTAATTCCATATGAAAATGATTTACAGAGTTACATAAGTTGTTTATAAATGATTGCAAGGTTACACAATCATCTGTATACAAAAACTAATACGAAATATGCCATTCGTTACAAATACTTAACGTTTTGGATACATTTATGTTTAAAATAAAAACAAACCTGTCAATTTGTCTTGTTTGATTAACACCCATATTTAAAATCATGCTGAAACGGAATGCTACTTTGTGAGAAAGAGCAGAAAATGATCTTGATAAAGAGTTCTAATCTCTAAATGTCAGAACCGTTTTTCCTTTAGAAAAGAAGAATCAAGCATTAGTTTCAAAAAGATAAAGAAAATATTACATTAACAGTGTTTAGAGTTATTGTAATGACCAATATACTAGAACAAGAATGTGAATATTAAATATGGTCACAGAATAATAATAAACAAATTTAATTCTGAATCTTTCTGCATTGATACAGAAACATGTTTATAGTGACATGAATGATAACATGAACAGATCGTAGTGTATGTACCGATGAATATTGTAGACGAGACTGAATTAATACGGTTCTATCTTGCGGGACCACAATATACAAAATTGCAAATACCATACACACGCATTTTATTTTTGTGTACGTTTTACTTATTATGTGTTGTGTTTTGAATCTACTTATTGTTTGCTTTCAGTTCGTTGCTATCAATATGAATTTATATTTTGTTCATGCTTAACCCTTTCATGTTACAGTGTGCTGATCGCTGTAGACTTTTGCACCATTTTTCACATTTTAGAAACTCATTAACTTTTCAAATTTCAGTGCTCCGAATGATTAATAGCCCTATATATGTACTCCACTTACTCCATTTGCTTCAACGGCATAATGTTCTCGGTTGTTCTCAGTCTATCAAACAATTCACAACATCCTTTCCACTCTTTATTCTTGTATGCTTTATAACATTCAGGGTTTGATCTCCAAAATCGTTTTAACTTTGTAATATTCTTTTGCTTGTACACTAGATTTTGGATTTTTTTTATCTTTTATTGTCTGAATCAAGAAAATGCCCAGAAAGCAGAGAATGGATTATCACCAGTCCTTTATTTTATTAGATCTAAAGCATTTCACAATAATGCAGACTGAATATAAGTGTGTTTCTGTTTAATTCACATTTGGATTGTATTTAGTATGTAAACAATTTGATTGTAGTTGTAGCCGTTATAGAGCTATAAATCTTGCATACACCTCTGCAATAAATCATGTATATTAGGCTTCTCCGTCTCCTCAAAATCTTGGATTTAAGGATTAAATATTTACGCATCGTTGAAGCCTGTATGTTTCCAAATTATAAACAATTGCTGGATTGAAATTTGTATAGAATGAAAGGAGTAAATAATTTTCAGCTAGACTGTAATTGTGTCTGATAATGCTTTAGACGATATAAGGTCGGTAAAGTTCTTGATAGATCAGTAGCTCTCCATAGCAATAAAATATTATAGTTTGCGAGAATTGGGATATCTACAACATTAATGCAATACACTTCTGCGTCGTTTCTAATAAAACCAAAGTGCCATCCATTCCGTACGATGGATAGTTAGCCTAGCCTTGATAACAACGTGTCAACATGAATCTATCAACCTATCAGCCTGTATATCATAAATATAAAACAACTTCACGTAAGTAAAGTAGGTGTATCCTGCGATTACTTGCCCGATTTTGGGAACGTAAGTAATATCACGTCATCGTCATTGACGCTTATAATCGGTAAACGCTCTATGCGTGCAAGGAAATCCCCCTCAGGAGCAAAGAGTTTCAAAGCCGTCTCTGTTAGATGGAATTTCCCGATCTTCAACACCCGAAACTCCCTCCCTGCTACATCTCTAATCATACTCCACTCAGTAGAAGGTGGAACTATGGTATCGGTAGTCATAATCTGTAAGTAATGCGTGTAAAAAAAACCTTTATCAGCTCTAACAATTCAGAAGAATCCGGTACCTGCTATATCCTCTAAAATATGTTTCATGGAAAATTTGACGTGGTTTTTGACCTTTATCTTGGAATGCATATATATATATATATATATATATATATATA
>JAECUM010002857.1:0-17653 GCA_016617855.1 Megalonaias nervosa
CTCCGCGATTTTTTTTAGTTTGTTTCTTTGTTTCTTTTAACACAGGAAGAATACCTTTAGTGGTTTCAGTGATAGGTTTAAATAATTGTTCTGCGGATTCTGTAAATTCTTCTTGTGTTCGTTGACGCTCTTGTAATTGTTGTTTGACAGAATCACGGACAGGTAGATATTTCTTGATTGCTTCTAGTCGCTCTCGAGCTAATCTTGCTGAATGTGCTTCACCAATCATTATTATAATGCAATGGTTTAATTACAGCAGCAGAGAGGGTGGACTGGCAAAAATGACACGCACGAGCACCACATAGTATTTACAAACACAGATGTCACGAAAAGTAACAGCGTAAATAACCCACGTAGAAAGAATCTCAATTCGGTTACAGGTTCTGGTTTAGCGTTATTGACCCTATATTTTTTTTGCTTTATTTAGTATGATTTCATGTTTAAATCTTTTTGGTCGAAACCAATTTGTAGGGTCCACCCTCTCTGCTGTTTTTATAGTTAACCTAGTTCGTCTTAGGTTGGGAACTTCGTAAACAGGCAGTTAAAATGATTGGTCAGTATCGGGGCCATACTTTCCTTGCGTGATCACCATGTGTAAACAACGTTTATTTATGATTGGTTTTTAAGTGGGGTTACACTGGCGTACGTGATAGTTTTCTTGTAGTAAGAGACCACATGAACCATCTCGCGAGACTTGAAATGATGTTTTTGGGGTTTAAATACGCATTCTTAATATTCTTCTGGCAGAGTCGTTTTAACATCTTGAAGGAACAAGGTGTTTCTTTTTATTTGTTGCCAGATTGTTTGTTTTTCATCTGATTTTTGGATTTAATAATTTATTCTCCTGGAAACTCAAAAAGTTGACTTTTTTATAAAAAAAATCTGAAAGATATTCATGGAAATTTATTCTGGAATTATTCGCAAACAAAAACTGTGATTCAATTGAGGAATTGTTGATATTCGTACATTGGATCACATCTGACGTCATCGCCTTCCATATTTGTGTGTCGTCGAGATTCGAACTTGGATTCTAATAGAACTATTAAGTGATAGGACTTGTGTTTTTCATTCTTAGGATTAAATTTTGGATTATATTCACAAACTGTAAGTCCTATTTACCAATTTTTACATTGTTTTCTAGGGAAATAAATTATTTTGTTAAAATATACAAAGCTTGTAGGCTTTCACTCTTTTCTTTGTTACTGAGTACGAGCCCTTGTCACGTAACATATGAAAGCAGATAGCATGCTCTCAAGCGTTCGGTTCATCCTTTCCACCATGCCGTGACCTTGGCGTGGCCTTGCGCATGGTACAAACTTGTCCTAGTTTTCTTAAGTCCGAGAAGTTGACACATTTCATGAAAGAGTTCACTCTTGAACTGTTGGCCTTGATCAATGTTAATCTGTCTTGATACACCAAAACACATGACGACTTCTTCTAGTATCAGTTTTGCAACGTTTGTACCTTCCTTGCAAGGCATTTGGAATATCTCAGACCATTTCATAAAGTAGTCAGCGATCATGAGAATGTAAATGTTTTCGTTTTCGGTCTTTGGATGTGGCCCTAAGATGTCAGCAGCTATACCTTTCATCAGAACCCATGACGCAATCAACTCCACTGGAGCTCGCCTTTTCTGTCCTAGTGACTTGCACTTTGCACAGGCCTCACATCTCTGGCACCACAGTCGCACATCTTTCTGAAGTCCAACCCATTAATATCATATTCTGATCTTCTACAGAATTTTCCTGATGCCAAGGTGTCCTCCACTGCTTGAATTGTGAGCCATGTATAGAACATCATTTCTCTTTTCTTGTGGATTAATAGCTTCACTGTGAATGTCTCCACCATCATGCGACTCCCATCAGTGACAGAGTATGGTGTTTTTTTATCTCTAGCTGGTCCCACTGAATCCAGAGGATTTTTCGCCAATACGCCATATCTTTCTACGGTGGTTGTTGCTTGCTTTCAGCCCCTCTTATTACAGTTGCGACATCTTTGGCGAATTTCTCGCTACCACAGGATGTCTGAATCACAATTACTGGCATATCAGTCGTAACACTCCATTCCTTGTCTGTCGCCGGATAATCGCTGCTTACTTTCGTTTCTTCCTTCTCGCTTTGTTTCTCTGCTTAAAAACTGCATTGCCTACACGGGCCTCTGGAAAGCATATCAGCGTTATAATGCAGTCTTCCAGGACAATGTTTAATCTCAAACTATACTGCGACAGGACTTCAATCCATCTTGCGAGTTGTCCTTCCAGGTTCTTGAAATGCAATAGCCACCTCAAGGAGCTGTGGTCTGTCCTAATCAAGAAACGTCTTCCATACAGGTGATGCTTGAAATATTTCACAAAGAATACGACCACCAATAGCTCTTTTCTTGTCATCCAGTATCTTCTCTCAGCTTTTTTTAGCGATCGGCCAGCATATGCTTCAACCCTCTTGCATCCGTTCTGAACTTGCAACAGGACTGCTCCAAGTCCCCCGTCGCTTGTGTTTGTCAAGAATGAAGGGTTTTCCTGGGTCTGGGAACGCTAGTACATGGCCCGTCTTCAATCGCCTCTTCAACTTGTCGAAAGAAGACTGGCATTTCTCAGTCCAGACATAAGGTTTCCTTTTTTCTGTCGGTCTGTGTATGCTAGCTGCAATATCAGCAAATCCCTTTATAAATTGGCGATAGTATGAGCAAAGTCCTAACAAGCTGCAAAGTTCTGTCTACATTGTTGGATTTCATCAGTCGACAGTGGCGGACACCTTCTCTAGATCCCGACGTATCCCATCCTTTGATACAGTATGCCCCAGGTACTTGACTTCTTTTGTGAACAAATGACATTTCTTGGGCTTGAGCTTCAGACCCGCTTCCAGCAACCTGTCAAAGACCTGTTGCAGATGATCGACCGCCTCTTCCATTATGTCCTCGAGGTTCACCAAACAAATCTGCCACTGCAGAACCTCCATGACTGTCTCCATCAGTCTTTCGAAGGTCCGGGGTACATTACAGAACCTGAATGGCATAACTTTGAACTCGTATAAACCTTGCCTAGTCTTGAATGCTGTCTTCGACGGATCCTCTGGCTCAATTTCTATCTGCCAGTATCCACTCATGAGGTTTAAGGTTGAGAACCAAGTTACTCCTGATAGCGAATCAAGTGACTCGTCCATCCACGGTAGAGGGTAGGCATCTTTCTCAGTTACTTCGTTCAAGACACGGTAGTCAATGCAGAACCTTGTTGTGCCATCCTTTTTCTTTACTGAAACCACTGGTGACGACCATGGATTGGAACATGGTGAAATTATCCCTTTCTTCAACATATTGTTCACATGCTTCTCAAATTCTTGCCTGGCATGAATCTGGACTCTTCCTGGGGGTAGGTTTATTGGTCTCGAGCTTCCTGTTTCAGTTTTGTATCACGCCTTTGTAGTTCTTCCAAGATCAGCATCAGATACAGCAAACAGTGACTGATAGTCGCACAGAAATGTATCCAACTTTCTTGCCTGTTCTTCAGAGAGTGATTCTTTAGATGCCTGAGGCAGTTCTTCCAAATGAGTCGGTACTCCAAGCTGCAACTCCTTATTTTGAAGACAATAAATGGTCGCACTTCCCTCCAAGTCGATGACTTCTTTGACTACTTCTAAGACAGTATTATTTGTTTACACAGAATGTCAGGTTATCTGTAATTGCATTTAGTATCTGTACTAGCAGATTCTGTTCCCTGGCTCTGACTAACACCATCGAGACTAGGATATTGTAGCATTCTCCAAACTTCCGGTACTGCTCTACCATTCCAATTTTCAGTACTATTAAGATGACAGCTTGTTGAAATTTCCTGGGACAATCACTTCATGCATCACAGGGATGTTCACTGTTAAGTGAAAATTATTCTGGCGCAACCTACTTGCCCATTAAAGGTACAAGTTAAATTCTCCTTGCGGATGGAAAGACTACTCTTATTAACATCGAGTCGAAACGACTTAAAATCCAGTCCAAGAATTCCATCTGCTGAATGTCAGCAACCAACATTTTATGTTGTCGATGAACCCTATATAGGCTTATTTCGAAATGTCACTTCCCATCGACCGATAGTGGTCTACTGTCTGCGAGACTGACTTTCGCTGTCACAGGAATCAGGTTTGGCCTTTTTTTTCCGGTGTGATCACACGATACACTTCTCTAGATAGGATAGTTACGGTAGCACCAGTATCAGTCAGGACACTGAACCAGTTCCTTCAATTGTGCCTGCTGCATACAACCCAATGTCGGCATCCAACAATCGTTTTCCAAGTCGATAGTTGCTTTGTTCCTCTTGCATCTTTGCCTTTCGTTCCTGTCATATCTCATGTGACCCATTGACTGTGGGGTTGGTTGCAAACTGTTGTTACATGACTTCTTAGCAGGGCAATCTTTCTTGTAATGTCCTAGCTGGCCACAACAGTAACAAACAATTTCGTCATGGTTTCTCCGTCTCCCTGGGACTGGTATCAGTTGCTTGGTATTCTTTACTTTAGTCCTAGGTTCAGCGACCAATCTCATCAGCTCCAAGATTTCTCTCTCAGTTCTCTGAATGCTAGCCCTTGTTCTTCCTGTGCCGACATGCCATGGACGTGCCTTTTCCCTCCCTGTCGTTGTAGCTCACCTCTAGGAAATGCCTTTAACTCGACAGCTATCTGAATCACATTGTTAATCGTAGTGGGTCTCCTCTGTTGTACCTTTAAGCGCATGTCAGAATCCTCCAAGGCATAATGAACTGTTCCTGCGCAAGCGTGTCAAACAAAACATGAATCGCCTCTGGGTAAGCTGAAGTAGTAAGCCACTGTATAGTTTGCACAAGTCCTGTTAATGCTTCTCCATTCTTGCGAATCCTACTCCTTACCTGAACTCGCTATAACTCGGTCTGGTTTGGTGGTGCGAATATCTGTTTGAGAGCCTCAACCAATTCGACGTAAGACTTTCTCTCGTGTTCTGCCAACAACTGCTGTGCATGACCTCTCAGTGCAACACCTAAATACAGTTTCTTTTCTTCTTCTGTGCAAGAATTTAGGATTGAACATATCTCGAAGTGAATGATAAAATCCATCAAGGGTGTCGTCCCGTCGAATGACATGAGAGTAACGATCGGCCAATTCAAGGTTCTCCTCGGAAGATCAGCTGCTGCACCTTTTCCTTCTGAAATAGCTTGCTAGCTTTTAGACCTCAGTATGTCTGTATTTGCTGCCTATACTGCATTTCATGTTGCAGCTACGCCCTTATGAGCTGGAAAAAACATGCCGAACTTCGGGGTGATTTTGAGCTGGAAAAGACATGCCCAACTTTGGGGTTATGAAAAATATAGACACTAGATATAGTTCTAGTATTTCCCACAAAAATGAAATCCTTTTGTTTGTCAGTGTTGATTCGCCATTAAAAAATGACATGGAAGGCTCGCTGATCCGTGAACTGAAAATTAACAAGTGTACTGAAAAAATTTGATGCTTTAGTCGCTGCATATATAGTGCCCAAAATAAAGGAAACGGGGCTAATTCGAGTGCGATTGTTTTCTACCAGAGTTAAAGATGTCAATGGGTACTCATGTAACCGTACGTTGATAATAACCCGGGTAATAAAATGAATTACTGGATACCCATTAAAAAAAAAAAGTTTTCCAATAACGATTACTATGGAGCCCCTTAAGTGACATGGACACATATATTTTTTATTTCGTTTAATCGAAATATATTTCGTTATTTCGAAATGCTATTTCGTTATTTCGAAATAGTATTTCCTTATTTCGAAAGTGTTTCGTTTAAACGAAATCGTATTTCGTTATTTCGAAATAGTATTTCGTTATTTGGAAATAGCATTTCGTTTAAACGAAATAATGTTTCGTTATTTCCAAATAGTATTTCGTTATTTCGAAATAGTATTTCGTTTAAACGAAATAGTATTTCGTTATTTCGAAATAGTATTTCGTTATTTGGAAATAGCATTTCGTTTAAACGAAATAATGTTTCGTTATTTCCAAATAGTATTTCGTTATTTCGAAATAGTATTTCGTTTAAACGAAATAATATTCGTTATTTCGAAATAGCACTTCGTTATTTCAAATAGTATTTCGTTTAAACGAAATACTATTTCGTTATTTCGAAATAATATTTCGTTATTTCGAAATAATATTTCGTTTAAACGAAATACTATTTCGTTTTTTCGAAATACTATTTCGTTATTTCGAAATGTCATTTCGTTATTTCGAAATGACATTTCCTTTAAACGAAATACTATTTCGTTATTTCGAAATACTATTTCGTTATTTCGAAATACAATTTCGCTTAAAAGAAATACTATTTCGTTTTTTCGAAATCCTATTTCGTTTTATCGAAATGCTATTTCGTTTAAACGAAATAATATTGCATTATTTCGAAATAGTATTTCGTTATTTCCAAATATTTGGGATTTTTTCTAAATAACATCGCGTTTCACTGATATTTAGGCTTTTAGTACTTTTGTAATTGTTAGAATGGATAAGGACCGTTTGGCTCTGATAAAATTGTATTTTCACTTGGGTTTAAAGTAGAAGGAGATTGTGTTCATTCTGGAAGAAAGACATTGATATAATCTCAGCATTAGACAGCTGAGTCGTATTTTGCATGTTGGTGGTCTTTACCGGTATAAAAATCCCACTGATGTGATGACTGTTACCGAATTCATAATGCATGAACAGATGTTCTCCGGTACCATACACGGTTATAGGTGGATGTATCATAAGCTGAAATGCACATGTATACGGGCAAGAAAGGAAGAAGTTCGCCTTTTAATGAGAGTATTAGACCCTGAAAATGTTGACCTCCGCCAATCACATCGACTTCACAGGCGTATGTACCTATCAAAAGGTCCTAATTACATATGGCATATGGACTCCTATTATGACAAGTTGCGCCCCTATTGTATTTGCATCAATGGTTGCATTGATGGGTTTTCACGGAAACTGATATGGTTAAATACATATTGCACAAGTAGTAACCCTCGTGTTATCAGGGGCTACTATCTCGATGCTGTGAAAGCCTTTGGTGATTGCCCCTTATAGTTCGAGCTGACAGGGGCACAAAAAATGGATATGTTTGTGAATTCCAACGTCTCTTTCGCCGGCATGGAAATGATTCCTTCTGTGGTGAATGCAGTTTCATGTACGGGAGCAGCACAAATAACCAAAGAATTGAAAGCTGGTGGGGCTTCTTGCGCAAGGAATGTGTAGAGTTCTGGTTGTCACTCTTCGACCAAATGAAAGCCGAGGGTAAATTTGACGGCGGATATCTGGACAAGAATCTTGTGCTATTTTGTTTTCTTGGTTTGATCCAGGTACGGACATTATAACTCTGTCTGTCTGTCTGTCTCTCTCAACCCCCCCTATATATATATATATATATATATATATATATATATATATATATATATATATATATATATATATATATATATATATATTACATGTGCATAATTCATTCTAAGGAAAGACAAGTGCTGATTACAGATTACAATGTTCAAAGAGCACGTACTATACAATAGAATTATCACATAACGCTCCTTTGAGTATTTTAAAGCCAATTGGGAATATTTGTTTCAAAGTCTTACCTGTATATAGATTACGAATCATTATTTTCCTGATACGAGCTGATGTCACTGATAATACTCACTCTTATATGTTAGAGATGCGATCTGATACATCAGTTGTATGTTTAACAAAGCTGTCTTACCAAATAATATGTAATTTATAGTGTTTCTTTATGCCTCATTCAGGTCATATATTCACATGAAGAAATTTTTTCTCAGCCTTTCTTTTTTTTTTTTCACCCCTATTATTAAGTATTTCATATGTGAATATTTTTCTTGTTTTTTTATTTTTTTTATTTCAAGGATGAATTAGACTCAGTAGCCGAAGTGTGGGATTCCCATGTGATTCGACCATCCAAAAACTTAATTGTTCCAAGTGGTATTCCAAACATCATGTTTTCAATCCCAGAGTTGTAAGAGACGGAGAACTACATGTGTCTAATAGATGCGGAAGAATTCCAGTTATGTCAGAATAATGTAAGGTACCGTGATGGAATAGCTTCTGACGAGGATGTGTATAATCTATGTGTATATATAATGGCTGAGCAAAGTTTACACATGGCAAAGGATGCGTATGAAGCTCTTGATCTGTATTTGGAGTTGCGGCAACATATTAATGACATGCTGTAAAGGGCATCCTCCTAATAATATATTTAGTCATTTTATGCGCTTGGATAGTGATCATTTTTGTTCTAGATGAGCTGACCTGAGCACCCAGTGAGACCAATATTTAGAAATTAGGGGTTAGGATATGGAATGGAATTTTATCGTTTGTGTTTATACTAAAAAAAATGTAAATCTCGCACTTAAATGCTTGACAAATACATGCAAAACTAAGTTCCTCGGTAATTCAAATTCATTTGTATAGCGTGCATCTCTTTTAATTGGTATAAAGTGTGTTAATGTCTGTGGTTTCGTAAATTTGACGACATAATTGATCTTTATGATCCGCCAGTGTTATGGAAACTACGATGTCTGGCTGTAGTTAAACCAGTGTAAACAGTACCTATACTACACTCATTCTGCATCCTTTCCTTCTCTCCAGTGACACAGGCAAATGTTTTATTATTGGGTTCAATTTAAGTTTATTCAGTAAGTTTTATAATAAACATGGAATCAGTGCTCTACTTGTAATTATGCCCAAAGCATTTGAATCGCTGTAGCCTCCCCCTCTCGCCCCCACCCCCCTTAAATTTTTTAAAAATTATTTCAAACAATTTTAATTAGTATCATTTTGTACAAAACTAGGGTCAGTATTAGTATGAGCTTTTCTTAATCTTGGTTCAATGGTTGTCTTAGAACTGAGAAAGGTGCGATTGTCTCTCTTTTTATGACCTGCTGAAACCTAAAGTTTTTCGTTTCTCGATTAACAATAGCGCCAAATAAGAAGGACAATATCTGCAATAGAGTTAGTGACCAGAAATACACTCAAATCTTATACAAATTAGGGCTCAAGAAACAAAAGTGTCTGCCAAGAAAATGGAGAACTGTTGTTTGTCATTTTAATTGGTTCTATTTATTATGACTGTTGCTGAGCTAGCAATGTTTACGCCCATAGGCCTATCTACTGTGGTGACGTAGATTGCAATCTGGGATTTTTATCCCTCAGAAAGGATCACAAGGAATATATCGAGCATATATTTTATGTTTGAAACAATTTCCGAATTTAAATAATAAGTTCATATCGGATTTTACAGCAGGCAGTGGCGGCGCGAGGGCTTTAGGCGGCCGGGGTCAATATTGTTTGGTGGATACCCTACCGATCCGCCAGGGGGCAATATTCTTTAGTGGCAGCCCCTTATTTTGTCTCAGAATAGTTTTATGTCAGTTGCCAACCTCCCTTCCCCTCCTTTTTTGCGAAGAGTTGCTTCCGTTTCACAAAAGAGAGATTAATTACTAAGAAAATCTGAGCTGAAAAAAAAAAGATCCTGACTGCCCCCTCCCCTCGCGCTGTCGTTAATAGTAGAAATCATTGCAATGACCAGATTACCCTAACATTGGTTCAAACACCGCATACAAACATTTAATCTCTAATTTTGTTGACCGTGTACATATAATGTGTGTAAAACTACTCACATGTCACGTAAGGCTCAATGTAAAAAATGAAGTTAATATCTTACTATTATCAAGCCATTTATCTAACTTTCAGCGTCTATTAAATCCACATAATACTAAAAAATCTGACGTCAACATTAATCTGACAGTACAGTATAAAAAGAAATTAGTTGGTGTTTAGGATTGTAAATAGCTAAATTTGAATAAGAATGGAATGGAACTAAGCAAATAAGCGTCCATTTATATATACAAATATATACACATTCTGATAAATGTGTCCACTAGGATTTGCTTTTCTTCGGCAAGCGTTGGTTGATAGTTAGACAAACGTACATATTTATGCCAGGTACCCAGGAAGGAGATGGTTGAAAATCAACCATGTTTAGTTAGTGCCGTTTCATGTGCTTACAATTAATATAGCATTGTATTAATGTTCGCAGAAAAACTATACCAAAGTTTTTGCATCTTTTCTTTTTTTTTTTTGGTCTTTTTTTTCCTTCAAATGATAAGATTATTTCATTCTGACACCACCAAAATCTATTTACTTTGTTCATCTCTTAAATGACCCTTTTGAAATAAATATCAGAAAGTTCTCAAGTTAAAACAAAAGAAATAGATAACTTATCCTGGGTTTAATGTAATAGAAATGATTGTGGCTGTAGAGATCGAGTTATAAAGGCACTCAAGACATTTGGAGTATATTTGTTTTTACAGGCGTGCGCTCTTTTACGATAAGTAAACTGACACTGCAACTTTTTGCCCGCTAAGAAAAGGTAGTATACATCTTGCATTTCTCAATAGAAATCCAGTGGGTGCGTGCATATAGCTAAGTGTTAAATTCCGTTTGCCAAAGCGATAGGATTATCATGCACCGTCATGCCTTTATCTTCGACCTTCTTTCATCTTTTTTGTTGGGGGGGGGGGCAGGGGAGGGGAGGGGACATGGTCGTGTGGGTTTAGGCACTGATGATAGTTGCCGTTACTCGAGGCATGGGTATGATTCACGCCGATATCGTAATTGTCAAACGGTGATACCCATAAATCCTAATGAAATACATAAAAATTTCCTCTTTCGAAACTGTCACAAAATCAATAGAAATAAGCGCACAAACATGTAGCTGAACTAATCAAATTTGATTTAATTCTCAATTCTAATATAAAAAACATAACACAGTAATCGATATTCCCCGCGTTTTGGAGGCCATCGAGAAAAGGATTTCTCCATCCAGAATGGACTTGTTCCATGTCATATGGTAGATGTACGAAGGACACTAAGAACGCCTTGACACGGAGCTGTAAATTATAGCTTTCGGAATTCTTATTTAAGAGGAAGGGCGGACTGTAGAAAGGACAACATGTCTCGTATAAAAGACAGTGCTCCATGAAAAGCAGCTCTATGTATTTAAAATATTACGAAAACAAACTTTTGAAAGTATGAACACATCAACCTGGAACTAATAAATTCTTACTACAAGCTTCTTTCCTAGCCACGGGGCAAGATAAAGCAATTTATGCGAGCTGAGGCTCAGGCACTTTGGAACGTAAGGTCATATTTAACCCTCATTCATTATATTGCAGAGTACGCATAGGCCATTATTTACATGGAGGCGTTGACCAGAAATTTGGACTGGAATTGGAAGGAATGGAGGTAAACGCTGGGGATGCATTATCAACCATATCCCAAGTGCCTGAAATTTCGGCAAGATATATACAATCCATCATTTCTTCAGGATACAGTGACTTCAATCCCAACCCTTTAACCATCATTTTAACAAGGTTATCTCCTTCTTCGTGGGATAAACTTTCTGAAGATTAAAAGTAGATTTTAAGGCATTCATCTGCACAGTCAAGGCAACTATACCTTAAACCACTTCATTCCACAGCTGATCCAGTTTTTTTTATCTCAAGAGACAGTGATATGTAGTTTATTATATGCAAACATGTCGGTTTATATAAGTTTTCCAAAATTTTCGCGTTATGTTGTATCACCTAAGAAGTAGTAACATATATTTTCTTATCAAACAACTTTTTCATTGGGAGTGGGCCCCAGTATTAAGTTTTACCAATGGGTGCGAGGGCCAGAATTTCTTTTTACACCACTGTTTAAAGTAAAATAATCACCGATTAAATAGCTCGCCTCTGCAAAGAAAATAAAGGAACTAATGTAGCCTTTGAAATGTTGGCTCATGTAATTGGACATAAAACAATAATAAATATTCTTTTCTACAATATCAATTGTTGTTGTTGTTTTGGGGTTTAATGCTATTCTCAGCTTAAGATAGGCTATATATGGCTGCCAGTATAACTGGTGGAGGAAAAACCCAGAGAAAACCCCAGTAAGAACCACTGACCCACAAGCTACTGGCAGCTCTCTCAAATACCCACACTGCCTGAGTCCAAGACTAGAACCCACGCAGACTGAGGTGAGATGGCATGATGGGTTGAATCAAATGCTTTCAACCACTTGGCCCCCCTACAATATCAACGCTGAAGTACAATAATCAGTTTAAGAAAATCAAAGGGTAATTGTTTTTCTTTTTAACACAACACTGTTAATAAACTCTGCTTCAGAAGTCATCATCATTTTCTACATGGAAGCCAGATTTTAACCATGTGGAAGTCAAGGCCTTGAGTAACCTTGGAATGATAGCCAGTATAACCAATATTACAAGAATGAGTAATCACCATGATTAGACTGTACAATCTAGGCCTCACATAAAATGCGTGCAGTCCATTGTTCTACGAACAACTCATTCACATGTACTATTAACATTCAGCCTGTCAGAGTAACCTAAACCATTACACAATGTGTAGTCATTAATACATTCAGCTTACCATGTAATAAAGATGTTTATTCCAACTGTAAACTGTAATGGTCAGAAGATGGCCTTCCATGTAGGCTAGTATGTTTATAGCATGTGATGTCTCTTGTACAAAAAAATTATATATCAGAAATAGTATTTAGATAGAACAGCCATAATAAACCTCTAGTCCATACAACAATCTTAACATCTAAAGCAAATGTCAAGAGGCAATGAAAAATAAATGTTAAAAAGTACTCAGTCAAAATAACATCTGTTTGCATATTGATTACATAAAATGTTTGATTCTACTTGAGATGATAAACATGAACTTGAGGAAAAAATACTTGCAAAACTCATAGTAATGTCTTTGATATCGATTCTAATATGAAAAGCAATATTTATCAGTAATCATTACAAACCATGCAGAGACAAAAATATTATTATTTATCCCGATACATCAATTTTCATTTAGAGCACATCACAACAAAATATACATATGTACCTCACACACACATACACACAACTTTTGTGTAAAGGTGAAAGGCTACACAATAGCAAAATATCAAGCATGTATGGAATAAGTTCTTAGATACCATACTGGAAACTCAGACTAATAGACTGGAAACAAGAATGAAACTTCTTCACTCAAACAATTTTGAAAAATAAGGCAAATTAAAGAGCTTGATGCACTGTATTCGTTTCAGACAGACTAATATGACCTCTTCATCTGAATCATGTTCTCACTTTAACCCAAGAAAGATATTTTCTCTGTAGCATATATGGCATCCATGTCATCACTCTGCTTCCAATGCAAGCAATGGAGGTTGATACATTTAAGGTATAATGCAAGAAAACAACCCACAATGCTGATATTGATGGATTGCAAAATTTAGTTTATCTAAAAGGTCTAAAGCAATAATATAACTATGCAAGCAGTGATGTCTAAAACATGCACAGCAAAGCATGATGATCACAGGAGCATGAAATAGCAACAAAAAATGACAACTAAGTGAAAACACAATGGTTAGTGCAAATCAGTGGATCATATGACTTAGTTTTGACTACAGTATGTGGTATCTGTCATTATGCCTCATATACCATATTACACAACCTTTTAGGCAATAATGTACAAGAAACTGAGATAAATAAAAAAACTCACTGCACTGTACTGGCTGATAAGAAACACAAATATATGAGACTTCTCATTATTGTAAAAATTAAAATTAAAGGTTCAACAGCAGTGATATTCTGTATGATCAAAAGCTTCATAAAAAAAAAACTTCAGGGACAGCTCTCTTACATTTAGATCTGTCGTGGCTGAAAACATCTGTGTGTGTGTGTGTGTGTGTGTGTACACACACATGTACATGACATGGCAGGATCTCACTTGCCTGAACAGGGCTTGGTTTTAACAATTTCGAAAGTTCAAACTTGTTTTCATGTCAAACTGAATTGTTTTTTCCCATATAACAGAATCTTACCAAAATGTTTAAACAGTATTTTAAAAAAATGCTACACACTGTGGACCAAAACAACAGATCTCTTGAAATAATTTCATAGGTTATATGGGGTTCAAGCTATTCACACACACACACACACACACACACACACACACACACAGAATATTGCAGAATAGTGTACCAACAATCCAACTCTTGTTACAATGGCCTGATTTAATTACATGCAAGTTGTAAAAATGTTTGATACTATTTACCACAAAAATACAAAATAAAATGGTCACTGTATTCTGCAATTAAAAGAACAACTACACAATGTTCATTTCCATGCATTCTCTGGAATCAATCATGCTTTCCCACTCAGATCGGAAGTTGGGGTAGTGTGGACACTGGGACGTCTTTCTCTTCCATAATGTACAATAAACTGAACATCAATCTTATCAACACAAATTACACCTGATCCAGTCAGAAACCTAAGTAACTTTCTTAACTGCCCTTTATTTCTGCCTCGAAAAAATCTATGAAGAAATCCAATAGAAGCATTTTCCTCCTTTGTTCTTGGTGAAGCATGGAGCAGCTCTATTAGTTTTGAGATGGTTGGGTCTAGTCTCCCATACAGGGCTATGATTGATTCAGTATCTGGAAAATCAATTTACCAAACACCTTCACCAAAATAGCATCTAGGGCATATTTAGATTCTTGGATTAATACTCTGTGTGCAATTTGTATAACTGTTGATGCCATCTCACTCAGTTCTGGGATTTTGTGACACTGAAAGTGATCAAGCAGACAAAGTAGTTCGTCTTGGTCATACTGTGTTCCTGTTAAAACAGCCTCAATAGCATCCTCTTCTGACTGTGAAATATATAAAAAGAATGAGTCTCTCAATAATTGTGGAGTGACAGAATTTTCCCCATGTACTACTGCAATAAAAAAAGCTGGAGCCAAACTTACTGGATAGTATTTGTGCTCCTTGTATCCCTTGATCAAAATTCTACCTACAGCCTCCCATTCTTCTTGGCCATGGTCCTGAGATAAAACAGGTATGTGATAAACCTCACCATCTGCATTTCTCAAGAAAAATGATTCCCAAAATGCTGCATAGGCATCCCTTGATACTCCATCTGCATCATGCCAACATTCATTTACAAACTTGAACTTTAATGTTGTATTCAAAATATCAGATGCTTAGAAATACTGCAACATTTCCTCCTGTAAATTGGAGCAGTGCAGCATAATGGTGATAACACTTTTGTCTTCTGATGATGGTGCTTGTGACAGATCAATGACTGGCTGAAACTGCTCTTGAGAATGAACTGCTGTCATCAGACACTCATGCAAATCAAGTGTTAACTCACAGACTTCATGATCAGGACTGATCGAAGGCAGATTATCATTGGAGCCAAACGAATGAATGCTGTTTACTTCAAAGCAATCCCCGTGACATGTATGATCAGAAGCAGTGTTTGATTCTCCAAAACAAATCATATTTTCAGCTTGGTTACTATCAAGTATCTGTAGTTCGTTGGTGGACACAGATGCTACTGCAATTATATTGCCTTCTGCTTGAACCTGAGGAGACTTCTGACTCAAATCAGACTGGTTTGGATGTATAGGCTGGGCAGAAATTTCTGGTTCTGTATTAATTCTTCTTTCTTTGCTGTTACCATTCAAGCTACTTGTGTGCGCTGTTGTTACAGCATAAAGCCTGAGTATCGTCAGTTTTGTAGATTCATATGTATCCTTCAAAGTCAGTTTATCAGACAATATTTTATGAGTTTGATCAGCAAGATAGAAATCAAAGTCATCAACATTTCCTTTCTCGATATTCCACAGGGAAAGAAAAGATCCTTTCCTGTGGATAATGTGTCAGAGACAGTTGCATTAAGGTGGACATGAACAGTTCTAGTTCCACCACCAGATGCTGACCTAACCTGCTTCTGACCACTCACACCATAAGTATTTAACTAGCCAATTTCCACTTTTCTTAGGAATTATTTTGCATTTTTGTTACCAGCCTGAGGTGCTGCTCTCCTGAAATGCTCCTCTTTGTTCCCTGTTGTTCGTAATTTGTCCAGTAATCTATCTCTCAGAGATCTTTTTCTATCACTGGGAAAGCTTGCAGTCTCTTCAAGAGCTCTAGGTTGTTTGGCATAAGCTATTGTTGCTAAGCAATCTCCATATCTTGGTAAATATTTCTGTTGCTGTTCCACATCCATCATAGAAATCACATTTCCATCTATCTGAAATAAAAGGACAGGACTAATGAGAATACGAATTACGATATGCCTGTCTTAAGTGTCAGTAGCCATATGGTAAATTTAAAATTCAACCTTCTGCAGTTTATTATTCCTATATGTTTTTAAAAGATAAGTGCCACTGGGGATTATGTAATCCTGTCCATCTGTATTGCCATCCATTTTTCTGTCACTTTATAATGTAGTATAGCTCCACCTGCACCAATGAAGATATAAACTTGAAACCTTAGGTTAGTACAGAGTGGTCTGTACATGTTTGAAAGGCTTAGAATATTGATATGACTCGCACACACATCCCATCTGAGCTGGAGACGCGAGTTTTATTTTCTCTTCACAAAATCTTGAACAGGTTATTTATTCTTGCAATAACAGATATGAAAGTTGCAAATATATACAGAGGTCTTGGAAACACTTAATTACGCATATTTGGATGCAAAGTTTTGATCTGGGAGGCAGAAAATCATCCATGCAGATGTCCTCCGTACGCATGCAAATAGCTGGGCGGCAAAATTCAAAGACTTGCCAGTCCTACTTCAGCCACTTGCTGAGTGGGAGAATGTGTTGATTAATTGATCATTTTAGCTGTGTTGATATTTACAATGACAGAATTTAGTGGTTAAAGAACCCCAGATGTGCCTGCTGTATTTATAAAAGTACATCAAAAGAACATTATGCAATAGCTGGGCGGCAAGTTCAAAGACTTCGACTAGCAGCTTGGGTGGGAAAATGTGGTGATATTTACAATGACTGAATTCAGAGGCAGAAAGACCCTGAGATGTACATGTGGTTATTATAAAAGTACATCAGAACTTAGGTTTCCAATGTTGTGCTCATTTCTGAGTGTAGCCAAATAAATAGTGCATGCAACCTCAAAATCAAAACATCATTTGCAAATCTGGATAAGTATTTTGGGGTTAAACGGCAAATTGACAAAAATTTTAATGAGATTCAGAAGAGTGCTAAAGTTTCTAGAACTGATAGTTTGGATGGGATAGTAGCCAAGTGTACGAAAGTGTGTGATGCCTGGCTTAGTGTCTGGAATAAGACCATTCGTTGGACTGACAAAATTCAGTTTCACCCTGAAGGATAAACAAGAGTTACACTGCTGTCAGGTTATTCTGCACCTCTAAGGTCACTAATATTGGCACAAAACGCATACCGAATTTGACCGATTGACGAAAATAAAATTCTGCAATGCTTACCAATTGAAAAGCGGCAATTGTCACCAGAATATTCTGTTAAAAATAATACTAAATTTGGACAAACAGGGTACCACCCCTATTTATTTTTTGTACACTTTATGAATATCACTTTCCTTAATTAAAGGACGATCATTCTTTCTTGATACAAATTGGATTTTCAACCAAAACAACACTTGATCCAATGTTTGCAGAAAGGACATATCAATGTGCAGAATAGGCTGACACGGTTGTACATGTCAGTGTTATAAAGAATGTGGAAATGAAACTCAATGGCAACCAACAGTTTTTCTAATCTA
>JAECUM010002858.1:0-82477 GCA_016617855.1 Megalonaias nervosa
AACAAATGCATTAAATTTGATATGTCCTACTTAATATTCCACATCCATACATCCAAAATAGTAAATACATGCATCTTACAACAAATGCATCAGATTTGGTATGTCCTACTTAATATTCCACATCTCCAATGGTAAATACATGCATCTGATGATGTTGTGGAAATGAAAACATTTTCATATCAGTAACCATCATTAATGTATACTGGTAGGATACATAGAAGAGATCAATATATTTGTTTATTCTTTAGATTCAAAAACCATCCTAAAAATATCTGATTTGTGTGAAAAGATGTTTCCTGCAAACTGTACCTTGACACCAGAAGCTTTTAGTGTCATTATTGCTTGTTCCAATGGGAGCCACCGAGCCGGCTTTTCTTCTCCCCAATGGGGCTGTTGTTTTGCCAGCTCAAAAATTCTTTTCTTCAGCTCTTCCAGCCTGGGGTCACCCTGTGTATTGTCAATGGCAATACAATTCTTAAGGTGCAATGCAGCTGGCTTGTTACTCAATATTTCACAAATATGTATAAAGTAATCATCAACGACTCTTTGCCGGCAGTTCTGTAAGGCAAATGAAAAAAAAAAAACATTTTCAGGATCACATGCAGTTTTTACAAGACATATTTACCACAAAAAATCATTAGTATATGAAGGGGGGTGAGGAGCAATTTTCAAATACACTCTGCACAACAATAATACAGTACAAAAAGTTATCCATCACCGCTGAGTTAAATTACAAATCTGAAATGGGATGGGATAAAATGTTACTGTTGTAAAAACACTGAGGATAATTTAGGGTGAAGACATGTATACAAAAGGGTGTACACACATACAAGGTAATACATAGTGATTGCTTTGTCAGGCTAGTCACAAGGAGCAGGTCTGGCAAAAACAAAGTTTAAAAAGAACTAATTATGTACTTTATGCAACCACATTTTGATCCACTACAATTTTCTGTGATTTGCATGTACATAGCAATTACATGTCACAACAATAACCTATCCAATGTGACCAGCAATCCTCAGAACTGCACACCTATCAATATATACATATGCTTTGCAAACATTGTGAATTTTGGGCGCATGCATGCTAAATTTTACTTCTTGATCAGGTTTACAGGTTTTTATCCCAAAGTCCAATTCCTAGAAGAATTCAACAATCTATAAACAATTGAACAATTTTTATATCAGAACATTTACATCTTAACACAAATATGCATACCAAATTTTATTTTCTACATTGAGTAATTTACATCATAATACAATTATACATAGCAAACCATATTTGTATACATCTAGTAATTTACATCTTAATACAAATATGCACACAAATTGTATCCATCTACATCGAGTAAGTTACATCTCCATACGAATTTGCATACTAAATTGTATTGGTCTACATCAAATAACTTTTGTTTAAACATGTTTACAAGTTTTTGAGAACCTTGGTTGGGAGAAAGACACAACTAAAATAGTCACATTCTCAAAAGTTGTAAACACATGAATAACGGAGTACACAAAGTGCTGGTATGCTAACTATGATTACATATTTAACAAAAAGTGAACTTCATAAGAAAGAATTCAACATAACAGAAAGTTAGTAGCAAGTTAAAAATATGCACCATCATTGTGACAATGCAGTAAAATGACACTGTTATTGTTATGTTGGGTTTAATGCTATAGTCATATACAAAGTTAGATAACTGCAGATGAAGGACAACTGAATGTTTTGTGAGGAAATGCAACTGGTAACAAAGAGCTGGATGGATAGACATACAAAATCAAAACATAATATACTTCATGTGACCTGCATATAAAAAGCATTCCCTCCCCTACTTAGACATATGTAGAAATTTCATACCAATTCAACCAGCAGTTTTGGAGTTTTAGGCTCGCAATCAAACTGACAATGCTGCCACTGCAAACATTAACACAGCTAGCTCCAGCATTTTTCTCCAAAAAATGCTGAGACTAAAACAGGCAGCTACGTTGTACTAGATATATACGTTGTACTAGATATGGGCAATGGAAAATGATCAGTTAATGTATCTCTTTGTTTGCTACTAAGAGAAACCTCTGTATAACAGATAGAACCCAAGTAATGCATGACATCCTAGCAAACCTAACAACTTTGTTACCTCCTACAGCTGAACACCTTGATAAATGCATGTGATCATTTCTTGACAAATGTGGCTCAATAACCAAGTGCAGAGTATCAATTCAGAAGTGCTCTCCATGGTATAGTAGAGAAAAGGAACAGTTTCCCACTATTTATTTTTTATTTATTGTGTGCATTTAAGCTCAGCCTTTCTAACAGCATCATCGCCATCAAGATGCAGAGCATGCAATCCACAGGGGAACTATTTCAGTGGACATTTGTTCTCAGTGTGTGACATGGTTTGTAGAGCTCCACAGCTGCAGGAAGAGTCAGTGACCTATTCCCATAGGGCAAGGTTTACTGCACAACCCCAGCTTAAAGTTGATGCTACCATCCAAGGTATGGAGATGTGCATTCTTGATGTGAAGTTATGGATGACATGTAACAAGCTGCAGATGAATGAAAATAAAATGGAAGCCATTCTGATCATTTCACAAAGACTTCCTCATTCCTATTCTTTATTTCAAATAATAAGTATCATCAACACATTAAACTCACAGAATCAGGATGAAACCTTGGTTTCACACTCGACAGTGCTTTCTAATTACACGTCATGAATGTAAGACAGGCTACATATCTGAAGCTGGGACACATCAGCTCCATGCACACTTTTCTTTTAGTTTGATGTCACTAAAACACTTGTCATTAATACTCTCAATATCTGCTACAACAATATCAAACAGTTCAAAACACAGCTGATTAGATCATCTTGATAGTATTAAGAACCGAGAAATGCAACACCCCACACCACCAATGTTCTGTACCGTCCACTGGCTACCCATCTGCTCCAGAAGCAAACATAAAATCCATT
Organism: Megalonaias nervosa; assembly: GCA_016617855.1. Lineage (NCBI taxonomy): Eukaryota > Metazoa > Mollusca > Bivalvia > Unionida > Unionidae > Megalonaias > Megalonaias nervosa. The sequence goes on from JAECUM010002858.1 coordinate 2,966, forward strand.
CTCTATGCTATATTTGATTGAATGCTTTCAGTTCAAAATACTTATCTGACCAAACTCAGGTATACACTATGTCTTGATACTTATGATCCCCTTCTGACACTAATGTTCTCACTATTCCCACATCAAAACAAAGTCCTATCGACAATGTCCTTTGGTCTACCAGGACCCATCTACTTGGAACAAACTGATACAATTATAATGTTCCCATGGGTTGGTTGTTCTTCCTGGGAGTTTTCTGCATTCTTCATACACCAGTTATACTGGTCGCCATGTATAACCTCTCTGGTACTGAAATATGGCACCATGCCCACAACAACATCAATGGAAAAGTGAGCTCATTCAAGAGTGATCTAAAACACACCTATTTAAACATCAAGAAATAACTCAACACTTCACAATGTTTCCTTACCACAATTATTTACACCATGTTTTTGGTGTTTGCTTGTAAAATTTCAAAAACCTTTTTTAATCTCCTCTCTCTCTATCTCATGTATAAATATATAATATATATATATGTGTTTGTGTGCTTATGCATTAACTATCATTGTGAAGTGCTTACAACTTCTAAAGAGTAAGAGTTGTACTAAGTCCTCATCATTATTATTATTATTATCATTAATATTATTAGTTTGCATAAAGCTTTTTATGTGGTACCCAATCTTGAAGGCATGAAGAAGCCATGATTGATGGAACTGATTGATGGTTCTGTATTATGCATATCGTGGCAATTTTTAATTGAGATTTTGGACACTTTTAGCCATTTTTGTTTTATTAGTTACACCACATGAATCCAACATTTCGTTCACTCATGGACCTCTGTGAACAAGTTATTCAAATGACTCCTACCGTATCATGGGCACAGCAGGTAATTTAACCTTTCATCAAAACTCAAGAAACTTTCATTCCTCCACAAGAAATTATTTTTTGCTATACCAAGCTAATACATACCTCTGGAATCTTATCCACATGTGTTCCCACCAAAATCACATAAGGGATGCCAGGTTGAGAGGATGGTGTACAGGAATGGATGGAGTTCATCCAGATCTCAATTAGGTCTGAAGACAGAACAGCTAGCTACTTTACATATGTATGTGTATAATAATAATAATAATAATAATAATAATAATAATAATTGTATTTATCTTGTATTGATATAAAAATAATTAGTTAACAAATGCACATTATACACCAAACCAGTGTTTTTGACTGTGCTCCATGTATGCATTTGTAGTGCATGATTTACTAAGGAGTTTACTGACCAACTAGTCTCAGTGACATAGATTACTAACCAATGAGTCTCAGTGAACGGGACTTTTGATCAAGGTATGCAGGCATGGTTGATCTAGCTTGTTACAGAAATTAGCAGAGTTTTTTAACAAAGCACATATTCCATGTTTGATTGGGGCCCCAAGTAGCATAGTGGTCAAAACCGCTCAACCTTTACAGATTCACTGCCATCTCACCTCTGTCCACCTGGATTTGAATCTTGGCTCAGCCAATGTGGGTATGTGCGACAGCTTGCCAGTAGCTTCCCATACATCAGTGATTGTTTCTGGGGTTCTCTATTTCCAGTTATATTAGCCACCATGTATATCATTTACTGAAAAATGGTCTTAAACTAAGCAAAACCACAAACCAAGTTTGATCAAAATAGTATCAGAAATATGGGATCCAAAGTAGCAACAACCTCTGCCAATCAGACTGAAGACTGCTTGATTAATATCAATGAATTGTGCTCATCAAACCTATTCAACATTTTGATGTTACACCTCCATATTTCAAGCTTGATCAAACTGCATGATTAGATAGACACATTTTCAGAGTGGAAACAAACTCTGTATAGATGACCTTAATAACCTGTGTGTCTTACTCTTTATCAAAATTAGCCAAGATCTTGATGAAATAAGCATACATTCAAAGTTTTATACAAAATGGATCAGAAGTGTGACCTTTCATTGGTAACAATTTCCCCCAATTAAGAGTATGTTTATCACATTAACATACATGGATCTCACTCATTACTAAACTCATCCAAAAGCTAGATGATTTAAGTCAATATTTTAAATTTGATAAATATCAGATTAGAACTACGACTTTCAGAGTGGTAACTTATTATCAAACTCATCCAAGATATCGACCATATAATCCCATATCAGAGGTTCTGTTACACGAGTATGTGCCATATTTAAGCGATAAAATTTACCTCTGTACCAGAATCAAGATGTAGTAATGCTTTTATGATAATGAAAACTTGTTTGCCAGCAAGAATTTATTTTTATGATAATTTGTAGTTGCCTTGCATTTGTGCGATATAACTCTTTTCAACACATCATGGCTTTATTTTAATTTAAGCCATTATGTAACTAGAAAAGTAGGCAGAATAACTCCTTAGATATATGGTAGTGATGGGAATTGGTCAAAATTTCATAATCGATTCCACTTAACAAACTGATAATCAATTATAATCAGTTACTAAGAGCAAACTTAGATTTTTCTTTGTTATACAATTGTATCTTTGTTCAAGGGTTCAAAATGTTAATAAATGTATAGGAGTTATCTCTTTTAATGACATATACTTTACCCTGATAAAAATATTACAATTTTCCTATTGTGTTATCTATGTTCTACAACTTTGTTAAATGAAAGCATCTTTTTCTGGCTGATCATTATTATATAACTGAAATACTGTTGCAATCCACAAAAATCTTTTCATTCATATGCGATATGTCAATAATTTAAAGTACTGAAGGACATGGTTTTCTTGTTTGTCTTTATTTACAAATGCTACAAAGGATTTTACATTTAAACTGAAACAAATCATCAAAATGTGCTTAAATTTATTATGCAAACAATCTGAAAGCTTGATCATGTAATCATATGTTCCAAATTATGAAAGTTTGCACCTACAGAATATGGTATGGTTTTATATTTGTAAGTTGTGAAAGGAATAAATAATTCAATCAACTTTAGTGGATTGTAAGCCCCATTTACCTAACCTTTTTGTTTTGCATGCAACTAAAAGTAGTCTCCCTTTACACACAATAATCAATCATCAGAACAACACTAGATAATGGTACAGTCCTACCCACTTATATCAATATCACTTATGTTGACTAGCTGCCTATTTCGACAAAAAAGCAAAGTCCCGGTCCCTTGGTCTACTATTACTACCAAAATTGTCATGCTTATGTCGAAGTCGAGATAAAAAATAAAAGTACATGTCAACAGAAGCCCTTGGTCCCAGCTTGAAAAAATCCTTTGTTTTCTAATCATTTATATCGACAAGCTGCCAGTTCCAACCCATTCTTTGTTCAACAATTAGTTGATCTTGCAGCCAGGCTTTAATTTTCCCGCCTTATCATTTATGTCGACCAGCTGCCAGTTCCGACCCAAACTGTGTTCAACAATTAGTTGATCCTGCCACCAGGCTTTAATTTTCCCGCCTAATCATTTTTGTTGGCAAGCAGCCAGTTCCGACCTGTACTTTATTCAACAATTAGTTGATCTTGCTGCCAGGCTTTAATGTCACAGTTGGATAACAAAACAGGCTTTTGTTTGGTCCTATAAAGTTGGCCTCTCGCAGCGACTTAAATAAAAGCAATGAAATCTGATCGGTCCTTACATTTTCCAAAGTGATCGGTGATTAAAACAAGTTTATTGTGCTGTGAAATTTCCTTTTTAACTTTATTTATATTTACGATGGCTACCAACGGCAGTGTAAAACGCAGATTAAATTTACAGTCTCTGGAAACTAAATATCTGGCTGTTAAGGAAGCTGAGTGTGGGGCATCTCGCAAATATGTCTGAAAAATTTTAAATGTATACCACTTGAGCTGACATTGTTACAATATTCTATTGTAAGAATCACTTTCTTTTAATACCTCATTGGCATGTGTCAATGTATACAATATTATGCCTTTAATAATCATATCAGCCGCATATCTCTTGTTCGCTTTTCCGTACTTTTCACAATGACTTCTGTAACTAAATACACGTACTGTTAAACCAACTTGTCGACAGGTTTTCATTTCCCTGTGAATAGCCCCATCCCCTTGGTAGCCTCAATAAGATGGGAACAGACTGACCAAAATCTAGGCCAATTTAAGTACATGTACTTGAAGCGTTTAAATAACAACTATGCAACCATGTGCTTATGCTGACATTGAAAATCATAGTGAATGTTTTTCACATCTGGATGTGACTGATGCAATATTTTATCGTGGATTTTATTACACAAAGGTAACCAAAATGTAATTTGTCAATATACAAGTGTATTTCACACTGGTTTTGTCTTCATGTAATCAAAATTTGCATTGTTTGTTTTCTCAAAGTGTAAATGCTACTCACTGACAACAGGTCACCCCTTACTACTGATGAATTTAACTTGTATCTTTTTTCAGACCCCCCCCACCAAACACTTATCTCGACATCCGCCTATGTCGACAATATTTCCTCAGGCCCGAGGATGTTGACATAAACAGGTAGGACTGTAATTTACTTTTTATGCATGAACTTCCAATGTTTTGACTTTCTAACTTTATAGGCATATGCTTTTCTGCCTTCCCCCTCGGCCTTTCCCCTTTACAGTTAAACATGCTTTCCTTACCATGAACTTTACAGAGTTTTATCCCCTCCGAATCAAGGAAACACTCATCATCTTTTATGAGATCTGTGACTTGCTGACTGAGATCTATGACCAAGAGATATATAGCACGACTGGTCAAGAATGTCTGGTGAGTAGTGTAGAATACATATTGCCCTGCAAAGTCCCACAATGCCAAGGCTGCATATTCCACCATACTCTTCTCTAGATTGCCTGAATTTTCATTGACCAACTGGAGAATTTCCATCACTGTATCCTTCTTATTTTCTTTGGACTCTCTCTCACTGCTTGCTTCTGGGACCACTCTTGCAATGGGTGAATCTACTGGTTGGGAAGTTGGCGGTTCGACTTCTTGATTGGTGTCTGGTTCTGCACTGACAAGCTGATCATGATGGGGATATCCATTATCATGTTCTTCACTGGTCACTTGGCCATCCAACTCACTTTGTCCCTCTTGTTCTATTTTGGAATCCTGCTTCTGAGCACGCTCATTCAAAAATTTTACAAGGCGCTGAAGTCTAGAGTATTGCTCTGCATCTGAAAGGAGGAAAATAAGCTACATAAACCCTCAAAAAGACCATTAAAGGGGCTGATTACACAGAGACTAAAAGGGATTTCCAGGAATTCATGTTTGTCTATGTAAACTAACAAGCAACTAAATACAAAGTCTGGTCATTAATTACATGTCACTGCATTCGCAAGGCCACTGAAGTACAATATGCAAGCAACATCTCTTGACTTCACCATAAGGTTCTGGTTTACAAACTAATTCACAAAATGATGCATATGGTGTTATTAGCGATGCACTATTTTCATTAAAAACTAACTAAATTGTGCAAGATGTGTTTTACTGAAAACCCCATGCCACTGCCATCATTTGGCAAAAGAAGTGGGGGCCCCCGAGTGGCCAAGTGGTCTAAAGCGCTCTCCATTACAGATCACTACCATCGCACCTCTGTCTGCGTGGGTTCAAGTCTAGGATTCGGCGAATACGGATATGTGAGAAAGCTTGCCAGTAGCTTCTCGTGGGTCAGTGGTTCTTTCCGGGGATTTCTCGGTTTCTTCCTCCATCATTAATTCTGGCCGCCATGTATAGCCTATCGTGTGCTGAAAAGTGGCGTTAAGCCCCACAACAACAACAGTAAAAGAAGCTAATTCACAAAATGATGCATACGATGTTATTGGAGATGTATTATTTTCATTAAAAACTAATTAAATTGTGCAAGATGTGTTTTATTGAAAACCCCATGTAAATGCCTTCATTTGGCAAAAGAAGTGGCAACAAAATTTGTGAGATGGTCACTGGTGCCATGTTGTGGGTCAGATGTGTACTATTTTCACTCTGAATCAGCTATGCATGTATACTGCTATAAATTCAATCATATATGCATGTATACTGCTATAACCCGTGTCAGCTCTGCATGCATACTACTATGACCTGAATGAGCCATGCATGTATGCTACTATGACCTGAATCTGCTGTGCATGTATACTATGACCTGAATCAGCCATGCATGTATACTACTATGACCTGAATGAGCCATGCATGTATACTGCTATGACCTGAGTCACCTATGCATGTACACTACTATGACCTGAATCAGCCATGCATGTATACTACTATAACCTGAATCAGCTGTGCATGTATATTCTATGACCTGAAGAGTTAAATACTTGTTTTAATCAGAAAATGATTTGAATATACCGAGAGCAGATTTTAGCACGTACCTAAAAAGGGCCGTGGGGTATCATGATACAATTAGTATTTTTTAATCATAAATGGGTATTTTTCTCATGGCTATCATACATATTTTCATCATGGGTTATCATAAAATGGTTTTTTTTTGTCATGGGGTATTATGAAATGGTTATTTTCGTTATGGGTTATCATAAAATGGGTTTTTTTGTCATGGGTATCATAAAATGGGTATTTTTGTCATGGGTTATCAAAAAATATGTGTTTTATCTTCGGGAATCATAAAATGGTATTTTTCTCATGGGGTATAATAAAATGGGTGTTTTGTCATGGAGTATCTTGTTCTTGTTTGCGATGAAGTTGTCTTTCTGTATTAGAAGTAGTTTAGTTGTTACCGTAATGAAGTTGCCTTTTTTGTACTAAAAGTAGCTGAGAACAAGTCTATAATAGGAAACTACAGACGCCGTCAGCAAATGTGTCTGTTCTTCATCAAATGTAATATAAATTTAGGTTAGGTCTGTTCTTCATCAAATGTAATATAAATTTAGGTTAGGTCTGTTCTTCATCAAATGTAATATAAATTTAGGTTAGGTCTGTTATTCATCAAATGTAAAATAACTTTAGGTTAGGTCTGTTATTCATCAAATGTAATATTAATTTAGGTTAGGTCTGTTATTTATCAAACAATTTTTTTACATAATATAAATTTAGGCTGCATAATACAAATTCTGTGTCACTTACACATTTTATTTGAATAAAAATGCTTTATAATAATCGGTACCTTTGATATTAAAATCTTATTCTATTCTAAATTATAGGAATTTCTGGCAGCAAATTTAATCAGCTGATCTAATTCAACAAACTAGAACACTCAATATTACATTCCTTTTCATTAAAAAAAGGCCTGAAATAGAAAGCCAGAAAAATTATTATTCAAGTCACTATATGCAAATTTGTTCAAAAAGTAAACCATGTGTTCATGTCAACCTTCTGACTCAAAACCATGTGTTCATGCCAACCTTCTGACTGAAAACCATGTGTTCATGTCAACCTTCTGACTCAAAACCATGTGTTCATGTCAACCTTCTGACTCAAAACCATGTGTTTATGTCAACCTTCTGACTCAAAACCACATGTTCAGGCCAACTTTCTGACTCAAAACCATGTGTTTAGGCCAACCTTCTGACTCAAAACCATGTGTTCATGTCAACCTTCTGACTCAAAACCATGTGTTCAGGCCAAGCTTCTGCCTCAAAACCATGTTCATGCCAACCTTCCGACTCAAAACCATGTGTTCATGCCAACCTTCCAACTCAAAACCATGTGTTCATGCCAACCTTCTGACTCAAAACCATGTGTTCATGTAAACCTTCTGACTCAAGACCATGTATTCATGTCAACCTTCTGACTCAAGACCATGTATTCATGTCAACCTTCTGACTCAAAACCATGTGTTCATGTCAACCTTCTGACTCAAAACCATGTGTTCAGGTCAACCTTCTGACTCAAAACCATATGTTCAGGCCAACCTTCTGACTCAAAACCGTGTGTTCAGGCCAACCTTCTGACTCAAAACCATGTGTTCATGCCAACCTTCTGACTCAAAATCATGTGTTCATGCCAACCTTCTGACTCAAAGCCATGTGTTCATGCCAACCTTCTGACTCAAAACCATACACTGGCAGACAAAATTCAGACCTTGGTTTCAGTGGAGCAATTCAAAGCGCAAAATGAATGTACAGGTCATTACCAATATGTATTGTCAAATATTCATACGGTAAGTAAAATAACTATCGTAAGCTGTGTGTAAGTGTGCTGGAGGACTTCCTGAAGACTGTTATTTCCAGATCTAGTGTTATTAATCAAATTGATATGAACAATGAAGCTGATCTCTCCAGATCACAAATATTAAAATCACACTGCTTATAGAAGAACCAAAATGCTGCCATACTCAAAACTGAAAGGCCCACAAAAGTCTCACATGAAATGATCTGCTAGGCTGAATTCACATCCTTACAGAGTATGAACAGCAGTGCACTCTGTACAAAAAGTACAAGCTTACAGTAAATGTGGTGGATAGTGTTTACAATACAGTGATGGCCATATCAGTGGGCAATGGTGTGGCAGGAATTGTAACATTGTCAACAGTCATTGCAGCCTCCATTGTGGCTGGAATTTGTATCAACAATCAATGAAAACTAAAAAGCAAAATGAAATCCCTGTCTTAGCAAAACAAAGCCCAACACAATATCATACCACATCTCTAGTATGATAAATGCCAAATCCATAGAATAGTTCAAGCTTATCCTAGATGATGTCAACAAATATACAACCATGATAAATGAAATTATGGGCAGCATCACAATAGGCATAAACTACATTTGTATTCAATATACTGGCAAAAATTAAACTAATGGCACATGGAAGGACCAAAGCCCACAATATCACAACAAATCTCACTGGAAATTCACTGTAAGCTGTATGTTGTTTCCAGCTAATAATAAAAACAAGCAAATAAGCATTTGCTGCCAAAGTGGCCATTTTTGCATTTTTTAAATTTCTTTACAGCAAATATAAAAGAATGAGAACTGCCTCATCACTCCAATCCCATATGGCCTGCAGATCCACATTAGAAAGTACTGAACTACCAATGCCACTGTCAACGTTTGTTGGAACAACTACCTGCTTTGATGCGTAAATTCCAAAACCAAATATAAACATGGCTGCAACAGTCAGAGTCACCAAAGATATAATGCATTAACAAGAAAGCATCTGTTGTACATTTCAACTAAAGTACTACAACATTTGTAAATAAAATACATAACTTAAACAGTGTATGCGATGCCTATACACTCAATACAATGGAACAAAAGGAGAAAGCTTACATGGTGCCTTGGTTGGAAATTTACAGTGAGTGTAATAATAAAGCTATACACAGTGCCAAGTAAGCATGAGTTTACAGTTGAACCAAGGCAGCTAAAGAAAGGGCAAATCTTTAACAAATATAAATCTGCTTGTGGTCATTGTAACACAGTACTCAACTGAAGGCAGAAACATCAATTTAAACTTGCAAACAAATGCCAAAAGGACAGTGATATGCTCTCTGAAAAAACAAACTTGATGCAAGTTATATTCATAACCTTGTTACTCTATATTATGCACTGCTTGACAGCACCATCTCCAAAACACAATTTGTTAAGTGGTTGTAAAAACAAAAACTTATTGACTCGCTCTTTGAGTAAACCAACTAAGTTTCTAGTGTCTCCCAAGTTTGTGTAATAACCTTCAATTTTGGTGTGAAATATACATGGATGTATACAGAAAACACTATTCATACAAGCAGCCCAATGAGGGATCGTGGCCAATTATCTGCCCTTGAATCTGATAGGTGGCAGCATGGAACAATGCAGTCAAAGATTAATTCCGTTTTACTTCCTACTTGACAAACAAGCAAAGAATTGATAGCATCTTAATCTTGCATTTAGCAATGTCTCAAGCTTACAGCTCATGGGCACATCCATCGCTCAGACAGGAGTTAAAAAGACGAAGAGCTAAGCTATCTGGGTGAAAGAAGGAGCTAATCGATCAGTAAGAATATATTTGGCATAATCGACGATATTGTTGTCAACAGTAGGAGTGTGTGTGTGTGTGTGTTTGTGTGATTTGGATTTTTAACATAGCTTTAAAAAATTTTCAGTCATATCGCTATGATGTCTGCATTAACTTTGATTCTTTATGTAATTATTTTCAACAGCTTCATAACGCAATAATTATATCATCAACGTAACATTCGCCAATTTATTGTGAAAAGTTCTTTAGATGTTTAATGCGCGGTGAAGTCTGGCATGTTTGAGACCGCCTTAAAATCATTTCTAACAGAAACAATTTTAGCTGTTTTCTTTGGAAATATATGTGATTATCACTGAATATTTATTGCATTACAGATATATTTGATATATTATTTAACTAATATATATATATATATATATATATATATATATATCTGTATTATAGTCAGATGTAAATGTTTTTTCTGTTCTCAGGTTAGAGGTCTATGACAGAAATGACAACTTTGGTCAAAATTATGTACAAGGTCCATAGTTCTGCATGTGGATGCCACATGATAAACTTTATCATGATGTCCATAGTGAAGCAAAGTTTTTAAGGGTGACAGTGGATGAAATTGAGAGGTATTTGGGCCAATTTGACAAGAAGTTGGATCAAACTGCATCAGATTTGTATTATGAATGCTTCCTGAGATACATAAGGGCAGCAGAAGAGAATGATGTGTTCTATGTTAGGGCTGCTTGTCGTGCTGAGATGTCAAAATCAGTTACGTACAAAATTGACATATCGTTTGATAAGCAGGGATTAATTCTGGAATTGCAGTGTGAATGCGCAGCACAAACGGGTCCTCATGCCCACCATAAACATGTTGGTGCTGTACTTACAACAGTATTTGATTTGTCATTTCGAGGACATTGCTTAGTTGAAGAAACTTGTACTCAGAAATTAAAAACATTTCATCAGATAAAAAAGTTCAAAGGATCACCCATCAAAAGTAGAGACTTGAATATGCCAGGTGCAGATGAGGTGACAAACTTGGACTCTGATATGCGCCCTCACGAATATCACAATACCAAGGGATATCAAGACTTCAGAAATACTTGTTTGAATATGGAAGGAATTTCAATAGTGCCCATTTTTCAAACTTTTTGAACCAGCTAATGTTATTGTAGTTGCCTATGACCATGATTACTTTGAATTAACTCATGAGGACTATTTTTTTTAAGGTAAACAATTTAAGGTACATTGACTTTGAAACAGCTATGACAATTGAAAGAAACACCCACGTCCAAAGTAAAAGTGCAACATGGAAGGAAGAAAGGTGCAAAAGACTGCGTTCCTCAAATTTTGAGCGTGTATGTAAATTGACAGTGAAGGCAGACAAAATTACATTGGCCCATACATTTACAGACTATAAAAAGTTATGGGCACCATCAATACTTCATGGACAAAAATATGAAAATATTGCTGTCAGAAACTAGATGAAGATTACAAGAAGAGTTGTGGACAGATGTGGAATGTACATTTCTGAAAAAGCTCCTTTTCCAGCTGCCTCAACTGATGGCATTATACTGGATTGACTGCTAATTGAAGTGAAATGCCCTTTCTCAGCTAAAGAGAAACCAATCTGTGAGAAGACAGTGCCTAATTTGAAAGTGAATGAGGATGGGAGTTTAAGCCTCTGTACTCATCATGATTACTATTATCAGATACAGGGACAAATGTACTGTGCAAGTAAAACTGAGTGCGCTTTTATTGCTTACACATTGTGTGACATGAAAGTTTTTAGAATACAAAGGAATGAATCTTGTATAGAGAAAATGGTGATAAGTCTGGCTGTTTTCTACGATGAGTTTTTCAAAGATGTCATCCTTGAAAAGTATTTCTATAAATCATTTAAATGAAAAGTTTCTTATACATGTATATATATATATATATAGAGAGACAGAGAGATTAAGAGTGACATACAAGTGTGCTAGATGCGATAATTGTCAATATTATGTGAATTCTCTAGACTTTTAACACACAACCAATACCCAAAAGAATACTTAACGTGAGAGTTGTTGTTGTTGTTGTTGTGGGGCTTAACGCCATTTTTCAGCACACGATAGGCTATACATGGCGGCCAGTATTAATGGTGGAGGAAGAAACCGGGAAATCCCCGGAAAGAACCACCTACCCACGAGAAGCTACTGGCAAGCTTTCTCATATATCCACATTCGCCGAATCCTAGACTCGAACCCACGCAGACAGAGGTGAGATGGCAGTGATCCGTAACGGAGAGCGCTTTAGACCACTCGGCCACTCGGGGCCCCCTTAACGTGAGAGAGAAGAGCAGACAATTTGTCATGGAGTAGTGTAAATAACTAAATAAAGTCGTGGTTCTTTGTGTTTACAATTTTGCAATGAGAGTTATTACAATTTCATATGATTTAGGAAACTACACTGGATTTGGAGCAATAAAAACTGATGGAATTTTAAAACTATTTTCGCATTTGCTGTACATATATTTCTTTGCCTTTTAAAGAGTAAATAAAAATATTAAAGCAAATAATTACACTTATTTTGTTTATTTATCATGTAATTTCTTCCACGTACTGAAGTGTAAATGCAGCTTGTCATTTTCAACTATTATCTAGATTTTCACTAAGCCACACTAATCAGCAGATAAGAAAATAAAGTTAATAAAAATGAACTAAAAACTGATGACAAATGACAATTTCATTGAATTCTAATGATAATGTAGCATATCATTTGATTCACTGAAAAAAATATAATAAGACATTATTTGTTTTCATTGATACATGTAATAGGAATCATGCATTCTTAGAGGTAATACAAGATCTAAAATTGCATAACATATAACAAATGAAAATTATTTCAGTTGACAATATTGCCTCAGTAGCCAACATTGGTTCACATAAAATTTTATAAGTTTTTCCAAGTCCAATTATATGCTCCATATGTACAAATTTACTTGCAATTTTTCCATCTTTCAAAACAGTTTCTCCAGTCATTCGATTTTTCTTTTGGAAGAAAGTCGGAATATTTAATGCGACATCTTATCTAACAAACAGATCTTGCACATTAAATCCCTTGTCTGCCATTACTGAATCTTTGGTATCACACATGTTAACCAGACTGCCCCTCTCAAGAACTTGCCTGTCACTAGTTGACCCTCCATAGGCTAGGGACACACAAATTATCGATCTGCCTGGTGTGGCTCCAATTAATGCTGTGACTGTATTTCTGTTTCTGTAGGTTGAGAAGGTGGCCTGCTGTGATACTGCTGACTTTAGTCTCTTCACATGAGACTCTGTTCCATCCAAAATTATCCTAGTTGTAAAATACTGCGTTGTTTTAAGTCATATGGGACATAATAATGTACCAGTTCTTTTGACGGCCAAAGCTCAATTTCTCTCCACTGCTTTGACATGAATATTATCCATGTTTGTACAATATTACTTCTGGCTGATTGAGACACCCTAAATAAACGGAAGAGATTGAAATTTGTTGTGTGTTTCCTAAGTTTTATCATAACTATGAAAAGCTGATCCATTACACATAATTAAGGCTACATTCACTACTCAATGGTACACATAATTAAGGCTACATTCACTACTCAATGGTACACATAATTAAGGCTACATACACTACTCAGTGGTACACATAATTAAGGCTACATTCACTACTCAGTGGTACACATAATTAAGGCTACATTCACTACTCAGTGGTACACATAATTAAGGCTACATTCACTACTTAATGGTGCACATAATTAAGGCTACATGCTGCTGGGCCAAGAGTGCCGAGTACAAATTTGAAGCATTCAAATGTCTGGAGTCCAGTATAGAAATGTACACCCACATCATCCTTTTCAAGATCGAAAATTAAGAACATAGGTTGCTTTGGGGTTTGCGTCTCAGACGAAGTGAATTTAGGCTGCAATTTCTCAGCAATTAATTCATCTGTAACATCACAATCACTGCCAACTACAATCTCCATCATATCTAGGTCAAAGTTAACATCTGATTCAGAGCGCAAGTGTTGACATTTGTTGTTTACTTCCTGAAGAATATTCCTTTGAGCACTTGCTTTTAATGCACAGTTTTGTCTTGATAAATTCTCTGGTGTTGTTTCCTTGGTCGATGTAAACACACTGGGTACTGCTGTTTTCTTCAAACTCTTGGAAAGAGGGGTTGTACCTAAAGTATAAATAAAACGTTATCCTTAAGATATTTTTTCAAAATAATGCATTTTATAATTAATAAACAAATCATATCATCAATGTTGTGAACAGATATCCCAATGTACATCACTTGACAAAACCAATGCATCAGTGAGTCGGTGGAATGCATTAAAAGGAAATAAAATTACTGGATGTTGATATATTGTCCAATAGTAGGGGACATACAAGTCAGCTGCTTAACAGGCAGAAACAAACCAAATGTTGTTCTCTTAGCAATACAACTTTTATTAGGTCATCATGTACATACTACACATTCCATCATAGGCTATTAACAGACATCAGTCATGTGACTACACTGAAAAGCTGAATGAATCTACTATGCTCTGTTTCAAATTATGCTACATTAATTTTATTCAACATCCCCTTTTCTTTAAAGAACTAGTTATCTCTGCTTTATTAAATGATTAATACAAATACTTGGGATATGCTAAACATATAGTGTATATTGAAAGCTAAACTTCAAATCTTTGCTGACTGAATCTATTATCAGATTATCAATTCATATTCACTAACCAAAACAATGTAAAATTAACTGACTAAAGTCTATATTTTAATGGGTGCATTTTGATGATGTCACAAAATTTGAATATTCCTTGCGTATTTGATCTCTTGTGCATCGATATTGCACATAAATTACAAATTTAGCCATTTTTTGACAATTTGTAAAAAATTTCCAAAATCCTTGTTAATGGGTGCATTTTGATGACATCACAAAATCTGAAGATTCCTTGTGTATTTGATCTCTTGTGCATCGATATTGCACATAAATTACAAATTTAGCCATTTTTTGACAATTTGTAAAAATTTCCAAAATCCTTGTTAAGAGTTAATAATTCACTTGTAGCACACAAAGTCTTTCAGATAAGCAGGCTCCCCGATGTTTCTCTTGGGTCTGACTCTTCATGCAGTCGTTGTCGTTATATCTGAATTTGGCAATACGTCATCTTTAACATTCTCTGAAGGTGACCTTCCAGAGCTATTTGATTCACTTAGTGTTGCAGTTGTTTGATCTTCGTGGCTCTTTGTTGGTACGTCCGTGTTCTTGGGTTCACTTAAAGGTGAAGTCTCCCGGATGCGTACTTTTATCTTTGTGTGTCGTATGTGCACACAATTCTGTCTATACGGTCGTTCGTCCTTATTCCAAGGTCTGTCTCCATCACTGTGCTGTAAAAGCATCTCTCTGGGGTTTCTAGGTTTGCATTCCTCACATGCATCAACCATTTGTTTAATCTCTCCTGCCATTCCAGGCCAAAATATCCTTCCTTTAGCTCACCTCATCATGATATCGTAGCCTAAATGAGCGCTGTGAAGATGATTCTTCATATCCTTTCTCAATGATTTGGGAATTATAATTGCCTCGCCTATGACAATTATTCCATCTTTATTTATAGAGGGTGACTCATTAGTCAAGGACTATTCTCCCTTGAAGCCCTCTTAAGAAGAGTGTAACAATGCACATTATATGAAGATAACAATAAGTACTGTTTATTTTAACATATTTAGTATTAAAATACTAAATTCCATTATCTATTAGAAACACATACATGCTCATGATATCTCTTCTTAAATACTCTAATATTTTCAGCAGATTTTACATGTAGTGGAAGCTTGTTCCACAGAACTGTACCAGAGTATTGGAAGCTCTTTTTAAATTGCTCTGTTCTTGGTTTTGGTGCTAGCAGGTTTCCATTAATATTGATCTCAACTGATATTGTGTTGAAAAAGGCCTGAATAAGTCCTGAAGATACTCTGGTGCAGTTCCATGTAGACATTTATATAAAAGAACTGCCTTGTAAAAATCTATCCTGTCATATATTGTGAACCATTTGAGTTCTGTAAACAATGCTTTTGAGGGATGATCAATAGATGCATCTAAAATTATGCGTGCTGCTCGTTTCTGAAGTTTGTAAATGCTGTCAAGCTCAGATTTAGCACAGTTTCCCCATACATTTGAACAATAATCCATTGTTGGAAGAATATAATGCTTCTACTATGAATGAATGAATGAATGAATCTACTATGTTCTGTTTCAAATTATGCTACATTAATTTTATTCAACATCCCCTTTTCTTTAAAGAACTAGTTATCTCTGCTTTATTAAATGATTAATACAAATACTTGGGATATGCTAAACATATAGTGTATATTGAAAGCTAAACTTTAAATCTTTGCTGACTGAATCTATTATCAAATTATCAATTCATATTCACTAACCAAAACAATGTAAAATTAATTGACTAAGGTCTATATTTTAATGGGTGCATTTTGATGACGTCACAAAATTTGAATATTCCTTGCGTATTTGATCTCTTGTGCATCGATATTGCACATAAATGAAAAATTTAGCCATTTTTTGACAATTTGTAAAAAATTTCCAAAATCCTTGTTAATGGGTGCATTTTGATGACATCACAAAATTTGAAGATTCCTTGTGTATTTGATCTCTTGTGCATCGATATTGCACATAAATTACAAATTTAGCCATTTTTGACAATTTATAAGATTTTTTCCAAAATCCTTGTTAATAATTCACATGTAGCACACAAAGTCTTTCAGATAAGCAGGCTCCCCCTATGTTTCTCTTGGGTCTGACTCTTCGTGCAGTCGTTGTCGTTATATCTGAATTTGGCAATACGTCATCTTTAACATTCTCTGAAGGTGACCTTCCAGAGCTATTTGATTCACTTAGTGTTGCAGTTGTTTGATCTTTGTGGCTCTTTGTTGGTACGTCCGTGTTCTCGGGTTCACTTAAAGGTGAAGTCTCCCCCATGCATACTTTTATCTTTGTGTGTCGTATGTGCACACAATTCTGCCTATACGGTCATTCATCCTGATTTCCATGATGTACGAGCGTTCACTCAGTCTTTCCCTGCTTTTACCAAGCTTCCATTATTTTTTCCTTCGTTGTGTTCAAAGAATACACTCTCTGATACTCAATGGTAAGGTTCCAGCTCTCTTATTGTACCACTTCTTTATCGAGCGTTTTTGCGCTGATTGGTAATTAATTCTTGGTTCCTTGTTCAGATCACTTGTTGATGGGATCATTGATCAGGTGTTCCTTGCGAAAAACATTTGAGTCAGACTAAGTCCAGTATCCTGATGCTGAGTGTTTCTAAGTTCTAAAAAGGATTCATATTGATCTACCCCTGATTTCAAACAGATCGATGCCTACCTTATTCCAAGGTCTGTCTCCATCACTGTGCTGTAAAAGCAGCTCTCTTTGTTTTCTAGGTTTGCATTCCTCACATGCTTCAACCATTTGTTTAATTTATCCTGCCATTCCAGGCCAAAATATCCTTCCTTTAGCTCACCTCATCATGATATCGTAGCCTAAATGAGTGCTGTGAAGATGATTCTTCATATCCTTTCTCAATGATTTGGGAATTATAATTGCCTCGCCTATGACAATTATTCCATCTTGACCGCTAAGGACATCCCGCATATCAAAATATGATAACGCTGATTATGGCACTTTCTCTCTAGCTTCAGGCTAGTCCTCAATAATGAGCTCCATCCATAAGTAACTGCATATCAGCATCTTCCAAAGTTGTTTTTTTTTGACTTCTTACAGTCTCACATCTGGAAAGTTGTTGAACATAACGTTTATGATCCTTGGTCATTCAGTTTCTATGTCGAGTGTTTCTAGATAAGCTCGGCTTAAGGCATCTGTGATAACAAGATTTATTCCTTTCACAAATCTAAATTTTATGTCATATCGAAACAGTTTCATCATGATATCTTGTAATCCTTTTGGGGCTTTGCTCAAAGGCTTCTTTGGTATCGCAGCTAACGGTTTGTGATCATTTTGTATTATGACTTTTCTTCCGTATGTGTACTGGTCAAAACGTTCTAAACCATAAAGCATCGAAAGAGCTTCCTTTTCAATTTGCGCCTAGTTTCTTTCGGACAGTTTCAGTGCCCCTGACACAAATTCCACTAGTCTACCATCCTGAAGTAAGATAGCACCCAGTCCATTATTGTTACTATCTACTTGTAGTACGACTTCTTTGTTTACATCAAAATATGCCAGCACTGGTGCTTCGGTCAGCCTTTTCTTAACTCTCTGGAAAGCAGCATCGCATTCTTCAGACCAATTCCAGACAGAATCTTTACATGTGCGTTGATGAATCGGTTCCAGTTCATTTGCAAGGTCTGGAAGAAATTTAGCCATATACTGCACAATGCCACACAGCCTCCTCACATCAGAAATATCCGTTGGTGTGGGCATTTTGTGTATTTCCTTGACCTTTGTATTGTCTGCTTTGACTCCTTCACTAGTTATTTTGTGACCATGAAAAATGATTTCAGTCAATCCTACTTCTTTCTCGTTATCATTTATCATGATATTCTGTTTGATGCATCATTTGTACAAGTTTTGCAATTTTCTATTGTTGTCTAGTTTCGCTTCTTGTTCAAAGCTTCCACATCCAGTAACAACTATCATCTGATATAGTGAAAACACCATCCAAATCTCCAAGTGCTTCTGTGAGTTTTCTTCGAAAAATTTCGCTCGAGACCTTTAGTCCAAATGGTAACCTCGCCCATCTGTAACGACCAAAAGGTGTAATCATTGTAGTTCACTTGATATCTGATCAAGTCTCACATGCCATTATGCCTCATGGACATCAAGTTTACTGAAGACTTTTGCATTAGCAAGTTTCGGTAACATGTCCTCAAGTGTCGGAAGTTTTGCATGTTCTCTCATGAGCGCAGTATTTAGTGGCTGTAGATCTATGCAAATACGCAAATTTCCATTCTGCTTTCGTACTACAGCCATCTGACTAACCCACTTAGTCGGTTCAGTAACAGGTATTAGAACTTCCTTCAAGTAATTTATCTATTTCTATCTTCACGTCTTCTTGAAGTGAGAGTGGCAACTTTCTGCACGGCAATGTTTTCGCTGGAATTTCGTTGTCGACTAAAAGTTGCTTCCCCTAGATCACCGAGTTTTGTAGTGTCGACCATAGCAATAAATCTGTCACGGTTAACAGTAATCAATCCCATTTGGTGAATAGTTTTTGATCCTAGGAGATTCATGTAACCATTTGGTACAACTACTAGACTAGCAGTTGTTTCTTCCCCATTGCTCAGATTAATAATTTTTAGATCAGCTTCTCCAAGTGGTTTCATATGTGACTTACTCCACATTTTTAAGGTTAGTGTTGTCGGCCTGACTTGTTCTTTACGAACATATTTCTTGGAGATAGTGTTGATGTCGGCGCCGCTATCTAACTGGAAACGCACTTCACAATTGTTGACATTCATTAATGCAGACATTCTACATTTCTGACCAGTTTCTATGGTATTAAGCCAATTTTCATGACTGTTTGTTCTTCGCGTGTTCTACTAACACTAACTACATGAATTTTCTTGCATTTCACCTTTAAATGATTCTTTCCTTTAACACGTCGCATGTCTTACCCCATACCAGACACTTTTCCTTCTTAAAGTCATGTTTGCATCCGCAGAAGTCGCAATCCTTAAGTGAAACGCTATCTTTACCCTGAACTGGTGATGACAGTTTATTTCGTAGTTTGCCAATCCCAGGCTGACTGATAGTATCTCTTTTCCTTTAGGCTTCGCGTTTGTGCTTTATTTCCTGGAGTTATTTTATTTATGGTCGGACTGCTAGAGCTGCCTTCCCTCAGTTCTTTTATATGTTTATTTGACTGCTCAAATGCATGACACATTTGTATGGTTTTGTCCAGGTTTAACTTGTGTTCTCTGAGTAAGAGTTTCTGAAGTTTTCCTGTAACTGTTAAAACTATTTTATCTCTGATCATTCTATCCTTCTCACTGAAATTACATGGTGACGCTCTTGTCCTAAGGTCAGTTAGGAAGCTGTTAAAAGGTTCTTGGTATTGTACATTCCACAACCTACGTGATTCAAGGACCTCATTTTTTCTAGGGTTACAATATGCCTCAAGTTTTTCAAGTACCTTGCCAGGTTTGTTTTCGTCGCAATCAGCGTCCCATACAAACTGATCATAAATATCCAAAATATGCGGTCTTGCACAATGCAAAATTATGGCCATTTGTACCTCATCTTTATCAGTTGCTCCACCTGCAGTTAGGTATCTGCACTTGTCTTTTCCAATGCTTAAAGTTTTTCAAAATGTTCCCCTCAGTTACATTTAATATTGGTGGTAAGCGGAATGTGTTTAGGACACCATCAGCCAAGTTATCATTAAGTTTCTCTGCCAATGGACCAGACGTGACACTGTGATAAAGGATGCAAAATGCATAACTTCTAAAATCAGTTCACCTCTAAATTATCAATGCGTTCTTAATTGATCACTGCTGCCACCATGTTGATATATTCTCCACTAGCAGGGGACATACTAGCTACGATGTCATAGCCTCAATTTGATTTGTTGTGGTTGAGGCTACGAAATGATTCCATATCATGTAATGGAGCAAAAACAATCATCACTAAAGTCAGAAAAACAAATAGTGTAGAAATCTACTACATAAGTGTAATCATGTTCTGAAAGAAGTTTGGCTTATTATGAATTTATTAAGCCCTTACACGATAAAATAAATTGGCATGGTTACACTAACCTCCCTGTGTCCACCATGAGAAAATAAAGCAAGACTCGCCGTGACCCCTTTCCTAAATAAGGCTTGCCTTACCATGTTTGGATATTCTATGTTATTAATTGTTGAACTGCATTATAGTGGAAACCAGTTTTTGTTGAGAAAAGGCAAAGTCAGTGACCTTCCAAATCCAGTGGGTAGCAGGACAAATACATCTTTTTTATCAATCAAGTGGCAAATAATGGCTGCTTGGTGGAATTTCAAAGTCACTGATAAACCATATTTACTTTTCACATGCAAAATTTCTAACTCAAACCGCGCCATAGTTTTACTACCATCTGTTTACATTTCCAAATAAGGCCTCAATGTCCTTTTATGGCACACAAACAAACAAGGCTGAGAACGGAAGTAGTCATTATTTGAACTAATATGGCGGACGATCTAAATGAAAATATCGGATAAGAAAGGTAAACTAAATTTTACAACTATTTCTACAATGATGCAATAATTCCGATATTAAATAAGAGGATTACTCAATTTATTTCATGATATACAAGGAACATGTTCAAAATTGTTTATATTAGGTTAAAAAAAAGTGCCGGATGTGAATCACACCCGGCTTGCTCCACTGACACACATAGGCTCATGTTAGGACCCCATACACGAGGTAGGAGTAGGGGTACTAGTATTATTACTAGGGACATACCAGTCAGCTGCTTAACAGGCAGATAAAACCAGACATTGTTCTCAGAACAATACAACTTTTATTTGGTCATCATGTACAGACTACACATTCCATCACAGGCTAGTAACAGACATCAATCATGTGACTACACTGAGAAGCTGAATGAATCTACCATGTTTCAAGTTATACTACATTAATTTTATTCAACACTAGAAAAGATCTAGGTACACTTCTATTGCATATTATTCAATACTTACTTATATAAGATGTCAGACTGAAATGAGCAAAAAAACAAAAAAAAAAACAAAAACAAACAAGCAAAGATAGCTTACCATGTACGGTTTCTTAAATGTAGTCGTCAGCTGTGAAGTGCATTCTACACACTAAACTCGACGACGACCGTATCCACGCTTTAAACGCGTCCCTGCCTCTTCATATTGAATGGATCCATTCTTTCCTCCGTTTTCCCACAGGGAACGAATGTCCCCTCTATTGTGACGGGCAGGTACACGGCAACACGTCCCCGGCATTATTACAATTTAATGCTTTCTTCTTCTGACAGTTGTTTCTCGCTCGACTAATTCACAATAGATTGACATGGTGAACGATAAAATCCGAGGAGTTTCCAAAGATTGGGTTTTCTGTGGCGCCACCTATTGGACAGATAACTGGCTATGGTCACTCAATCGTTCTCCATATTTTTTAATCAGTGCATTACAAGTGAATTTCTCAAACGAATTAACATTACTATTTTCTATGATTCAATATTTTGGTATAGTCAACACGCTGTTTTGAGTTAGCGAAAATTGGGAGTATCAAAGCCAACGGATTGTATCCTTTATAATTTGACTAATAACTATTTTTAGTTAACCATTTAATACTGTACGTTACATACTCAATGTGTTTATAGCCCCCATTGTTTAGTTTTTGTAGGTCATTGTATATAAGGTTTGATTTTCTCTTCTTTATTGCGCGTGGTACGAACAAATGCTCACTTCCCTTGTCATGCGGTCTACCTCAGTAATATTGTTCAGTACATAAGTTAGCACAGGTTCCGAACCGTTGCTATGTGCTACAACGTCAACACGGTATGCGTCGCGAAAAAGGAACTGATTTTATTGTTATTTATTGGGGAGGGGGGGAGCAATACAATTGTAATGTATTAATGTGTAAAATATTGAGTTGGTGATTTATTTATATATTCATTGTGAACATTGCCTACATGTACTGTTGCCATATTAGCTGATATTTGTTGGAATATTCTAACAAACATTGTGGGTTTTGTGGCCTCTATTGGTTGAGGGTTTTGTAAGGAGTATATAAGGTGTTGTGGGATGCTTGTTAGGAGAATATAAGGTGTTGTGGGATGCTTGTCAGGAGGATCTAAGGTGTTATGGGATGCTTGTCGGGAGTATACAAGGTGTTGTGGGATGCTTGTGAGAAGTATATAAGGTGGTGTGAGATGCTTGTTGGGAGTCAACTCTGCAACTCTCAACCTAGTCACATCACAGTAATTGTAAGTTTTATTTTTATTTTTTTTGTTTTGTTTAGTTTAATTTATTTCTGTATAGAGTTTTGGAACTTTAGGCAATATTTTGGGCAGTAAATTTTTGTATTAAGTTTATTTAAGCACAAAGCAATATTTATTTAAGGAATTTTTCATTCCTTTCTCTCTTGTAAATTAAATTAATTCCATTAATTTCTAATTTATTTTACAAGCAACTAAATATTGTTGTATCATTTGTTATAAGAATTAATTTATATGGTCATGTGAGTGTTGTCCTCAAAGATCAATACTTGTACTTATTCATGTATTAATTGTCTTTATTTAATTATTTTTATGAAGTTAAATGAATACATGACAAATTTCTTTTATGCTGCAAATATGTCATTTATTTTCTAAATTATAGGTCAAAAAATGTTCTTAGGGAAACAGAATGTCCAAGTCATTGTGAGCATATCCTCACCAATTTGACATTCTCACTTGATTCACATAATTCAACAGTTTCATAAGAAGCTCAAATGTCCAAATCATCGTGAGTGTTATCCTTACCAACTCGACACTCTAAATTCAATTCAACAATACCCGATTACTCTAGTAATCTATAAAAACATAATTTATTGATGTTTTTATTTTATAATTTACTAGTTGCTAAAGTCATTATGGGTGTTGTCCTCATCAACTTGGCAGCCGATATAATTCCATGTATATCAATTCAATTCAAATAAGCAGTATGCTATAGTTGAACTGTAAAGTCAAACAAGTGTTCTCCTTGCAGAGCGTACCTTCACTTATTACAATCAAGTCATGTTTTCTTCTTTAGTAATCCAAATACTGTATAGTAAATCTGATAACTATCATTCATCAAAACAGGTATTAATACAATGAATTAACAGTATGGTGCTAATATATACCCTGACTTTGTGTAAGATTGTCATACACCAAATTGTACCTCAAGACAAATTGTACCTCAGGACAATGATAATATTCCGGCTTTGTATACAAACAACAACATTGTCATGGATATGAACTGCAACTTTATTCAATGTTTCTTAATAAATTAATCATCTTGTGTTATGGTTGAAAGTATCAAGAGTAACAGTTCACTCCATTCTCCCCTACGTAGTCAGCTGGTAAGCATACACATCCCTGGTGTCATACTCCGATGTTGTATTATCAGGACCTAGCTCGGCCATCACAGTTTGCATTGGGCTTGAATTGGATTGGCTAAACTCACTTTACAACTACTTCATTTAATCTGGAACTAACACACAACATAGGCAAATAAACATTCTTTTCATGCACAGGAGTAAACATCCCACTGATGCAATAAATAGATTAGAACATTCTGCACATGTATACAGCAGTATATCATTTCCACTTAAAGTTTATTTTTTGTATCTTTCCAACACCAAAGTTCTGACAAGTGCTATTAAGGCAACCTGTTTAAGTGTAGTGATTCTTGAGTTTAATTTCTTTGAAAGTGAGCGAGTTGTAGGACTGCATTGTAGAACTCATAGTATGAGCTTGCCTCATGAGGGGGGGGGGGGCAATATTAAAAAGAAAACCAAACAGTGGAGCATCTCTAGAGACCCAAGCCAGCAAGTAGGTTGGAGTCAGCCACCCCTTATATCTCCAACATGCTTGGATTTTGTCTAACCATTGGTAGCTGAGGCCGAACATTAAAAAAAATGAAGACTTTTCATTTGTTTGCCATTTTGGGGATTCAGAATGGGAACTGGAGACCAGTGTCTAGGCTCCCAAGAACTTAACACTCTGTTTACACACAAATACATAATACCTGCTGCTCTCCACCTCCTCTCAGGCCCATTATTTTCTCCAGGATACATGACCATGTGAGTCCATACCAGTCCTGTATTTAATCAATTCCCCGTTAACACAAGGCATAAATGGCCTGGTATCATTCATCTTGGTAGCTGCATCATTTGTTAAATACAAAAGTCATCTATTCCAAGATGCCATCTATCAAATTTTGGTCAAAATCTACTGAGGGTTTATTGAGAAGCCACTTAAATAGGCTTCCACTTTTTGTCATAGCAACCATTATTTGATGCTGGATTTGCATCATTGAAATAAACATAAAAGACTTTCATGCCAGGACACTGTCAAATTTGGTCAAATTCTGTTTAGGCTTCTCAGAAGTCTTTTAATCTATTTTAAGTAACAGTGGCCATAATTCATTGCAAGTCAGCATCATTTGCACAAAATAGAAAGCCATCTGTGTTAGTATGCCTTATGTAAAGTTTGGTCAAATTCTAATCAAACTCGTACCTCAGTAGAACACATAGTTGTTGCTAATAATCAAACAATCCCAAGATATTAATGATACAAGCTTAATTTCTAAATATGTTCAAAGTGTATTCAAAAATATGGTCACTATGTGTAGGTTTACAAGCACATTCTAGTGCAAGCTCATTCAGTCAAGTCAATATGCGTGAAAGTTGCTCAAGATTAAGTTGATCTGAGGTCTTGATTGATATTAGCTTACATAACAAATCTGATATAAAATGATGGACAATGCACAGTGGACAAAAGGTCATACCAAATAATATGTTTTCATTACTACTGCTGAGGATTTTGTGTCCTGTGCAAAGTAAATGTTATTTAATTAATATGTAATAATTGCAATGCCAGTAGCTGGTAAAAGAAAGTAATATTTCCATTGGTCAGAATGTTACCACGTGATCAAAATGAATTGCATTTATTTCTGTTTTAACTGTGAGGAGAACTACTTTTCTAAGAATTCTCACTTCTACAAATAGAGTCACGTGTACAGCAGAAGATAAACGCTGTCAGTAAAGGCAAACACGAAGTAAGCATTAAAGGAAAAGAACATTCTTGCAATTTTGTTTTTAAAATAATTGAATAAATTGAATCTGAAAGACTAAAACAACAGATATTTCTCATCTTTTATGAATAAAATCATTCTTTCTTTGTCAAAATTTTTAAAAAATATGGATAAAAATGTTTGAAGTGCGCTAGGTCAAGGTCACTGGTATAAGGTATTATAGCTATCCAACTCTGAAACTGAAATGTCAGAATTTGGAGATTGTAAGCTAAGTTTGCCTTATCAGATAGATTTCATGCACGAAGATATCAAAACTTTTGACCCATCCATATCTGATGAGCCTTTTGAAGTGGAAGAAGTATCACAAACTAAGTTATCATTTAGTTTGAATGAACCAACACCAATCCAGTTCCCAGCTGATCACCAGCATGACCACAAACGAAAAGGCTTCAAATCACTCAATGAGGAAGATCTCTTAAACATTTCTGATCTGCGGTACTCAAAATCTACCAAAAAAAACCCACTCAGTGGGGCTACAACACTTTCACAGGTAGATTTATTTATTCATTCAATAATCATAATAAATTAACTATAATAATAACAACAACCAATATACTGGACTGTTCATTAATGTAAGCTTAAGTAATATTGCTTGATACTTAATTGGCTCCTATTTATTATTTTCTTATATTATATATTATGAAAAGGCAATATGTTGTTTATTTGTATGCGAAAAGAAAAAAAGAATTAAATCATTCATGCCATTTTTATAAAAATGAGACTTAACTTGCTCTGCAGTGAATAAAATGTAGTTTATCTTTAATATTTGTGACAGCTTAAAAATGTAGCAAATCTGTTATATAAATACAAATTATGGAAAGGAGATATGCATGAATGATTCTTCTCTAAGATCTAAATATTTCAAATGTTAAAAAAACTACCAAGCTGAAAAATATGAATTTCAGAATGGTGCAAAGAGAATAATATAGAGTTTGATCTGAAGTCAGCTGAGTCTGCACATTTGGCCCAAATGTTAGCCATATTTTATGCCGAAACAGCCCCCAATGTCACTGCAACAAGAAAGAGGATGCTCCCTGAAGCCCATGCTGAGGAATGCCATAAAAACACTTTAAAAAAATGTCAGGGCTGCTATTAATCACTACATTCAGGCTGAATGTGGTTGTTCAATCAATATTATTACAGACCCTGATTTTAAAAAAGCAAATGACGTGTTAAATGGAAAATTAAAGTTGAACACCAAGAATAGCTTATCAAGATCAACTCAACACAAACCAATTATTCTTCCATCAGACATGTATGCAATCAATCAGTACCTGATACAAGATAATCCTATCACACTCAGATACAGGGTTTGGTTATACCTCTCCATCCACTATGTTACATGTGGATTAGAATTCCACAGCCAATTAACACCTACCAGTCTTGAAATCAGGTTTGATGAAACAGGGGCTGAATATGTCATTTTGACCCAACAAACTATGCAAAGAAATCAGACTTAAATGCTAAGGACGAAAATTCTGACATGAGAATGTATGCAACTGGTGGTCAAAACTTCCAAGTCAGGTCAGTAAAATACTACCTCACATGCATTAATCCAAAAGCTGAATCACTGTTTTGTCACACTGATAAAAATGCTTTTGAAAATCCCCAGTTGTGTCAAATATGGTACACCACAAGATGTGTTGGACAGAGACAATTTAGCAGTTTTATGCCTGACATATGCAAAAATGCTCATATATATGCAAGATAAACTGCTCACTCTCTTCGTACCACAGCTTTGAATGCAATGTCGGATGCAAACCTTCCTGCTAGGCACATTATGTGCCTGTCTGACCACTCCAATGAACTATCATTGAGACCATACACAAGGCCCAGCACTCAACATAAAAAACAAATGAGTAACATTCTTTCCAATGTATGTTCAAATGCAGCATTGCCTGTTCAAGACTCTTCTGCACTACTATCTCATGCAACTGTAAATGTTCAAATGACCCCAACAAACTCAAGTGGTACTACTCAAGAAAATGTTCAAATGACCCCTACAAACCCAAGCGGTACTAGTCAAGAAAATGTTCAAATGACCCCTACAAACCCAAGCGGTACTAGTCAAGAAAATGTTCAAATGACCCCTACAAACCCAAGTGGTACTAGTCAAGAAGATGTTCAAATGACCCCTACAAACCCAAGCGGTACTAGTCAAGAAAATGTTCAAATGACCCCTACAAACCCAAGCGGTACTAGTCAAGACAATGTTCAAATGACCCCAACAAACCCAAGCGGTATGACTCAAGAAAATGTTCAAATGCCCCCTACAAACCCAAGCGGTACGACTCAAGAAAATGTTCAAATGACCCCTACAAACCCAAGCAGTACAAATCAAGTAAATGTTACTGAATCTGCTCAAAATCCCCTACAAGCACTATCACATAATACAATGAACTCTATGACAGGTTTCATTACACAATCCACCTGTCATTTCAATAACTGCACATTCCAGTTTAGTTCCAACTAAAAAAAGTAAGTACAAACAAGTTAAGGAAATACATGATTTTCAAGTTAAGTTCCCCATGTCAACTATACAGTCTAGAATAATAATTTACAAAACATCAGGTATCACTCCAGGTTTTTATTACATGTATATGGCAATTTGAAATGAATAATTATAAACAAATTAAGAGAATGCATAACAAATAGATACAAGTACAAGTATTAAAGTAGTAAATACATGAATGTGTCATACAGTTTTTCATTTTTAAAGTGATATTACATTCCTGTATTGTAATTATTATTGCACTATATTTAGAAAAGTGTGTAAACAATAAACACAAATTTAACAAATTACATTGTCTTGCTGTTTTGTACCCCCAAGTGAAACTCTTCACTTCTTACACAAAGAACATTCTAGATCAGCATCTGCCTCTGTTTGCATCTGTCCTTTTGTGTGTCTGTCTCTCTGTTTATTTTCTACACTGATGTCACAAATTTGATGAAAGGGATCAGGTTATAAACCAGTGTCACTAAAAGAAAATCATGGAATAACTAGAGGGTAAAATAAGTACTCAATTATTTTAGAACTGTGTGTGTATGTGTATGTCTGAACCGAAAAAACTGATCACACACGTTCTATAACCTAACCTCGTACACCTACATATATTAGTCCAGCCTGTTTATAAACACGAAAATAGGATTTGAAGAACGAAATTAGATCACTTACGTGTCAGAACAGTGATGAATCTGTCAAATCACATTCAGTCAGTCTATGAATGCATACATTCTTACAGCCATGACATCGTGACTTTAAATATTGAGCTTCCACTTTGAATACATGTGTCCATTAAGGTAAAATATAAAAATCATGGTAGCATTGTTCAAATTCCTTACATGGGCTTCCATTGGTTGAAGGACTGATATTATGATGACCTTGTTACGATCAAGCAGGACAATCCCAAGTGCTATAAATAGCTACGTAACAGAAAAACCCCAAACATGTATTACTACATGGGCTTCCATTGGTTGTTAGGTCTATTTGCTTTGTGAGTCGGCAACTGACAGTTTATACCACGATAAACTCAGAAAAAAGTTAACTTTTAATTAAATTTTCTTCAAAAATTATATTTATCAGTAGCATGGAATGGGGATCACCTGAGTTTCCTCTGCCCCTTCCCAACCCATTCTGATATTTCGACACTGGCACTCCACTCTAATACAAATGTCCAAATATCACAAATGAGGCAATAACGGTCAAATGAAACTCGGATTAGGGATACGGGCTTCTCTGTCGAAGTATATCAGAACTGTACTTGTGGGTCAACTACCCTTGAGAAGCTAAGATATCCTGACCATGTTTTGTGGGGGTTTTCTTTAACCAATATATTTTACATATTATGGGCTGCTTGTTCCTGCTTTCTACTCATTTCAATCTTTCAAAAAGTCCTATCCGTTATTGGGATCTGCTGCTGTTTGATAGTAAGTCCATGACTGTAGATAACAGCTGATCAGACATGGTGCAAAACTGAAGTAAGTTATGAAGGCCTATATAATGCTTGTAAATTCACATTTTCTTTGCTTACAGAGGTCTGTGTTTGGGTGCAGGACAATCTTGCGATGATTAGTTGAACTTTTTATGGAAGATATTGTCACAGTATACCATATATGGTGGGCCCACTACAGATTTGCAACATCCACAATTCAAAATGTTGGCATACCTCTATACTACTTTCATGTACTGTGGCTGAAACTTCTTTGGATATTGTACTTGTGGAAACTATATATGATCTAAGCACGCTAACCAAAATTACTGCTTGCATGTGATAGAAAATCAGCCTGAATTAGTGTAAATAAAGTACACTATCTTTAGCAGTTATTAAAATGGGGAAATTAATTTTTGCCAGACCTATACCAGCTTCTGAAAGTGGAACAAATTAATTAACAAATATATATGTTGTTGTTGTTTTTTTTTTGTTTTTTTTTTAATAGTGTTTAACGCCATCCTTCAACACAAGATAGGCTATACATGGTGGCCAGTATAAATGGTGGAGGAAGAACCTGGGAAAACCCTGGAAAAAACCACTGACCCATAAGAAGCTACTGGCTAGCTTTATCATGTACCCACATTGGCCAAGCCCGAGAATCGAACCCACGCAGACAGACGTGAGATGGCAGTGATCCGTAATGGTGAGCACTTTAGACCAGTCAGCCACTCGGGGCCCCCACCAAATATATAAAATGTAAACAAAAGTTATCAGCTCTTTTTTGTTTACAATTTTACTCTGAAGTCCAGGAAGTGAAAATGAGCAAGATAATCTAGAAGTTTTCTTTTCTAGAGGTGCACATCTGAAGTAAGGCCCGGTTGTATGCTCTATCAACTTACACCCGTTAATCTTACACCAAAATAAAAGGAATTAAAAGTTCTTTAATAATACCAAAGATATACAAGGTCTTTGTTAAATAACCAGTATAACCAGTGGTGGAAAACCTGCCAATTATTTTTCTTAGAAATCTAACCCTATGCAAAATATAAAACTGTAGAACACCACCTTACAACACATGAAAATTTATGCAGTTATTTTTTTCTTCTCATTTTCACCACATCAAGTATGATATTCCCAACAAAACGGTACATTAACATTGATGGTATTCATGAAAATAAGCTAATTATGCTTATGTTGCCCATACTTACGTAACATGCTTTGTGGCAGAATGGTGTTTGCAATTACCTTAATTATGGGGAAATTAGAAATCTTACAATACAGGAGCAAAGTCAGCTTAAATTTAAAAACATTTAGTTGCATTAAGTGAAAGAAATATATAGTAAAAATTGTTCCGTTTCTTTCAGTTTTAATGAAAATAAGAAATAACTGACAACTCAATTTTGCGTTCTTCCATATTCTAGTGTTAGAAGAATAAGCACGCATTTTATCCTTGACCTCTGACCTCCATGAACCTCATCCTTTCCATCCCTTTTCAAACTGTAAAATTTATTAGTGACATCACAGGAATGATTGTGTCAAGTTTCATGTTCCCGTCTTTCAGCATAACGTGGGCTGCTATGTTGAGAAAATGCAAGGTGCATTTTAAAGTAGTTCACTTTTCATCATGTCAGTGGGGCTGAGTTTGTGTGGAACTTTGCTACTAATGAACACTGCTCTGTGGAGAGGAAGGGGGCATAAGGAATTAATGAAAAGGACTGTTTTGATGCTCTACTGTACAGCTGAAACATTTAAGTCACAAGCATCAAATAGTTTAGTTTCTGCTGTCACAGTGATCATTTGAAGTAATACAGCCAAAATACAAAGAGTATTGACCAAGAATGGCACATAAACCTTAAAGGAATACATACATACAATTAAAGTTGTGGTTATATTACTCATTTGTTGCCCAAGATAAATTAAATAATAGTTTGGGGCAACCTAGTTACACCGAAAAAGATTTACAGGACATTATAGGGAATGAATTGCGTGAACGTTCCGATATGCATATTTGTTGAGTAGAAACGAGGCTGAATTAACATGACGTCACAGGATCTTTTGCGGCTATCGGCCATTGCTCAGCATTGTGCTTCAGACTAACAAGAGTAGGCAGCTGATTAGCGCTTGTATTCGAGTTTGTTTTCCAAGAATACCCACAATGCCCCACTGTGCTGCGTTTGGATACAGCAATGATTCGACTGGTAATTTTTTCCAATTTCCAAAAGACAAAATGTGACGAAAGGTTTGGATCCATTATTGTCGCCTTGAGAACTTTGAACCAGTAACTCATAGACTTTGCAGCCTGCATTTTTCAAAAGATCTGTATGTTGATCCAGAAAGACATGCAGAATTGGGATATTTAAATGCCAGGGCAAGACTGAAGCTGACAGCAGTACCAGACATTCTTCTACCCCTTGGCCTGGGAGAAGATCTACCGACAGATTCGAGTGCCAGCAGCGCCACAACTGTCAAACTGTAACGAGTAATAGCCTTTCACATGCGGCGGAATGCAGAGGTAAATATATATGTTGCATGCACTCTAATTTCCATCAATGTAGTGTCCATAATGTAACTGAGGTATTTACACAATGATATCTGCATAAAATAGAGCTTTGTTCAAATCAGATTCTCATGCCTCTCCATCATTATCACCACACCTCCACCCAATGTGCTGCGGCAGTTGAATTGTTGCGTACACAATATATTCCTGGAACATATTTATCTCGGAAAGAGTTGTTTATGATGCCACGTCAGAGTAATAGTATTATGTATTCAAAATAGAGTGGAATGCTTAATTTCAAGTGTTTTTCACCATCACCTGAGCAATATGAGCATTTGTGTATGACACGGGATAAACTTCTTTGTGCCCCTCCACTTCCTTTTCCCCTTATGTGCGGCCATAAATGTAATGAATCAGTTGTTGCCATGTGACTACTCAAATGTTTCAAAGATACTCTTTAGATACTACAAATGCTTTTTCTTGTCAATAATACTCTTTGTTTTAGGTTCTGCAACAAGCAATGCAAAGTTACAATGCAAATTATGTGCTTGAAACACTGCAAGTGCATGTGATGTGGTAGAGGTAGATGATGCTGAACTCAACATACCAGCTTTCGCACGAAGTCCTCAGGCCCAACCACAAGAAAGAAAACTGAGTGTGAAAGTTCAGGCTAAATTAGATCCCACTAGGAGGACTCGCAGAATTCAGGTTCAAGCTGCAACAAGATCAATAGCAATTCAGTGTGAGCTCCTAAAACCAACAGAGGATTCAGACAATGAAACTAAACCAAGCAGTGAGGAAGACATTGACCCTGATACATACCATGATTCAGAATATGAACCACATTTAGATACTGATGATGAAGAGGATAGCGATGGTAACAGTGACTTTGAAGATATGCACACGAACTCTAAGCTTCATAAAGATGCAAAACCAGAAGATCAGCAACAGTTTCTGGTGTCTGAGTCTGCTTTGGCACAATTGACGAGTGTATGTCGATCATGTTGCTTGCCCTCTCAGACTTTTGTGAAATTTTCTCAAGGAACAATGATCACAACAAATTCATTTTGTGTCAATATACACATTTTAAAATGAAAAAGTCAGCCCTGTGATGGAAAAATGCCATGGAGTAATATGTTAAGCTCAAGAGCAATATTTTTCTCGGGTATCAATTGTGCAAAAGCTTTGCTCCTATTTGAGGGGATGAATCTGCAAAGTTTCAGTAAACGTACATTGACAAAGTTACAAACGTCTTATATTGTACCTGCAGTTGAAGTGGTATGGGAGAAAAAAACAAGCTTCCTTAATTCAAGAGCACACTGGAAAGCAAATAATATGTGGAGATGATGTTCGTTGTGATTCCCCTGGGTTTTCAGCCAAATATGGGGCTTATACTTTGATGGATTTGGAGGCCAAGAAAGTACTTAACATCCAGCTAATACAGGTACACTATATGATTGTCATTAGAGCGTATGGGAATGTCAATATGATAATATATACAATTTTTAAATTGGCACACGAAAGAGGGAGGCAGAAAGACAGCATTTAACTTACATATATATATATATATGTATATATATATATATATATATATGGTTGGGAAACCCAGTGCTAATAATATTGTGGGCTTATTCTAAAGAGCTTAAATCGCAATACACCTCTGATTTAACCAAACATGTTCATCTTATTTAACCAAAACTGTAAGCACAGACTGATACACTTGTTCATATACACAATCATTTCTCTTGATTAGGCTCCAGGGCATACAAACTTATGGATAAAGTCGCTCACAGTCCTCACATACTCTGAGACATCCAGAAGCTATCACCTATACATCAAACTTATGGCTTAGAAGTGTTCCACAATGTTGTGAATCACTACGCACCCAAGAGCACATACTTCTTTTATGGATCCATGCTTGCAGGGTAATTAGTATGCAATTAGATTAGGCAGAAATGAAAACGTGTTTCCGATCGGCTGGTCCTAGCACTGTTTTCCCCCATGGTGATAAAAAAAATAGCTGTTGCAGAAATTGGTTATTGCAAGAAATTGAGCCAGTTTTGCCCAGTACTTTGAAACACTTAATATATTAGATATTAATCATTATATTCTCTATATAATTTTAAAAAAATAAATTGAAAAAACCCTACCCTAACTGTAAAACCAGCTCAATAAATAGCAAGAATCACTGACCATTTTATTCTGATTGCATTTTTTTTTTTTTTGCTTTTATTTCTTTAGGTTGCATCTAGCTGCCCTGCACTATAAAGAAAATTCAAACAATGCACATGTAGTGGCCAGGAGCGGTGGAGAGTTGTTTATCCAAAAAGCAAGAAAGGGACGGAGGCTGTTGTAAAGCCCTGCAAAGTAAACCCAACCTTTGTTAAGATTTTGACTAAATATGTTGGTGGCATATCTGTTATGTGTTTTATCCTCGTTTTCTATACCAAAGTCATTGTGTATAAGCTGCTGTCACAATTTCTCGGGGATGATTGATGTCAAATGTAGATTGACAATAGCCATTTTAATGTATAAATGTAATGTCCAGTGTAAACAAGTAATCAGTGCTGGATTAAGGCCTTCTAGGGCCCTAAGCACTGAAAATATGGTAACCTCGCCTACAAAATGTGAAATAAAAAAAAAAAAACAATATTAAAAGCTAAAAACAAAAATAAATCAAAATACTCATACATGCAGATTGAAATAGTCATATATAATTCATTAACTTCATCATCAACACTTAATTTGAATTTTTTTTCTAGTGCCCCTATTGGGCTGGTGCCTTAAGCATGTGCTTAGTGTGCTTAATGGGTAATCCAGCCGTGCACGTGATTAGAAGAAATAAAGTGATCTCTAAATAATTAAATACATTAATAGCTCATGGAATAAATTTTATTAAAGTTCATAATGTTGGGACACAGGTTACTCTATCACTATGAAAATGTAATAGTTCAAAATTAAAAAAAGTTTATTGATTTCATATCTTGGTGCATTTTTATTCTTTAAGGTTACACTGCACTCCTGAAGCAGGTGTTGCTGGACTTGAGGCAGGAATTGCCTACATCCACAGAAGCATACATGTTTATGGAAGGGGGCATCTCAGTATCCACCACCACTCACAGCATCATATAAACAGTTTTCAAAAGATGAACTCAAAAAATAGCACAAATCATGCCTTTTGAAATCCTAGAATTTTTATGGTGTAGCATATTTGAAGCCAACATACTCCTCTGAGGGAAATGATTCTGATTTTTGAAACCACTCAGGATGGAAGAACTTTATGCCGTGTCTGCCTAGCCGATGCCAAAGCCATGTGACAAAAGGCCAATATGCTATATGTCTGTATGTTCTAAAAATAAATAAAGAATGCATGTAAGAGTAAATCAATACAAGAGTTAGACAGTTCTTCTTTGGCAAATCTAGCTAAATTGTACTTTTAGTACTTAGGATGAATTACTTTTGATATCTTTATTTTTATAAAATTATTAATCTTCAGGGAATACATATAGATTTGATACAAGACATCATAGATGTGAAATGACCCATATCATTATAAAATTGTTCTATTTTCAGGTACATTGTTTAAAGCTAGCTGATAAAACATGCTTTTTGTGATGATTGCAACATCATAATAATTATTACAATTTATAACAAACCTGGTATTTCTTTCTAAAAACAAGCAGTTATATATGGTTTAATGGCACATGAGCACAATCCAGGCTATATAATGTAAAATAAGTTTAGATATCAGCCCAAAGAAAAGACAAGAAAAAAAGGTAAAGTCTTTAAAAGAGAAAGCTACATTTTGCTCTTAAAAACTGCATTATTTTCATAAGTTCAAGACCATCATAGCTTGAACATCATAATGGAATGCATCCCTCTACAAAAATGTTGTCTCTATGAGTTGTAAGCTAAAAACACTTTAAAGTATGAAAATCTTGCGTATAGTTTGTTTTGTAAAATGTGTCCCAAACATTGTCACAAGTGTAGAAAAATCTAATTAAATATATCAACAGGAATTTTGAAGAAATTTGTATAAGAACATAAAAATTACTCGTGTATTGGCTGATTATCATCCAAAGGTCCATGATGTTCAAAGTATTCACACAGGGATACGTCCAGCATGTGTCTGTTTAAGCAGTTTGCAATGAAATTTTCATGGAGGGTTATACATGTCAGGTCACCCTTCTTTTTCTCAATTACCTCCACCTCTTCACAGCATCAGCACTCAATTGCAGAGTTCATTATTTGGCAATATCCACAATCACACCTGTAAGGAAAGTGCACAACATAATTTTGACCATTCATGAATGTTTAAAAATCACTCTCAACATTTTTAAGCATTGAAAAGGAAAGTTGAGGATTAGAAATAGCACGTTGATTCTGCAACTAAAATTTGACAAAACAACATTAGTTCTCAGTATGTTGCCTTTCAAAGTTTAGAGTAAGCATTATTTGTCAATGTGATATTATGAGCAGAATTGTATTTAATAAGTTAATATTCAGTGGAACTTATGATAACGTTTGACCTGTGATTATTGTGTTTATAGATTACACAAGGAGTTCATCTTTGGTGTGTACTGA
The DNA here is from genome assembly GCA_016617855.1 of Megalonaias nervosa. NCBI lineage: Eukaryota > Metazoa > Mollusca > Bivalvia > Unionida > Unionidae > Megalonaias > Megalonaias nervosa. The sequence goes on from JAECUM010002858.1 coordinate 39,686, forward strand.
CATTCATTATAATAGTCCTGTATTCTGAGTGGACTTTTATAGTTTATTTGAAAAAGAAAATATATACTTCACTATGTAAAGGAGTAAATGTATTTGAAATTTAAAATAATGAACAACAAAAAATCTGTGATTACAGTGTACAACATTTCATTATTTCCACTAGAATCAGTGCTCTGAAACAATGCAACAATTCTAATTTTACAAAATCTACATGTGGCTTACACTGCTTTTAAAAATGATGAAAACTTTGCTACTTAATATAGAAAATGTTTTATTTAGCATGATATAAACACTAGAATACAGATTACAAGCATCTACTTTGATAACTGGCACTATCGGGTATATTTTAAAAGTTTCAGGCAATTAAGGGAGGATTATCGAAATTTGGGTCCACCAAACCTTACATGATTTATACAAAGGAGTTGACAAAGTTCCAGTTTCTTTTACTGAAATGTAACGTGCGTGTTGCTCATTTTTTATATGAAATGCATGCTATAAATCGGTACAAACCATTGTGTGTTCTCGAGTCGTCCTTCTTCACTCTGCAAAATATCCTCATCATTCGAAGAACCTGACGCCGTGTCATCACTACCCTCTTTTTGTTAGTGTTAAAAAGTGCCTCAAACTGATACAGTAAAATTGTTCACGCTTACAGAGAAGTCAGGGAAATCGTTCTCGCAATTTTCCATGATGCAAAAAGGAAAAGAAATTATCTGAATTACTCTAGCAATCTTCGTAGTAAGCTCGCTTGGGTGGTAGCTATAGATCCTATGACGTCACTACCGGCCACGTGATACGTATCTAATTATCTTTCAAGGCACTTGCGCGGATAACCTATATACTTCCTTGTAGTAACTAAAGGGCCCGAACAAACAAATCAAAACAAGAAACAAGAATGATGACAAAAAAACAAATCCACAACAAAAACAACAGCAACAACAACAATAATAAATAAAACCACCAAAGAATGAAAAGCCCACAATTTTTTCGGAAACACTTAACCAATTCTTACTTAAATGTGTTTACAAGATTTTCAATTCTTTTCTACAGTCTGGAAAAGCCAAGTGCTTGCTTGAAAAGCACCAGACTTTTGCAAAGGATAGCTAAAAAGTGACTTACATAATCCAAAACACATATCGAATTTTAACTATATCTGGAAAAGCCCAGGGCTAATTAAAAAATACCAGATTTTATAACGGAAAAGCCAGGTGCTAGCTAAAAAGCACCCACGGAGTTCAAACCCAATAAAATATAATATAATTTATAAAATGTAAGTACCTGGCTCTATACCCTGTTTCCTTTAACAAACAAGACAAATATTTTCCTTTGATAAGACATGCTACTCTCTATTTTTCTTTCTTTTAATAAAACATTCCCAACTCTGCTCGTCTTTTTTATGAACCCCCTTATCCCTAAAGGTACACCAAGGTGTACATATACAACCTTTAGAAAATAAATGAAACATGATACCACAAAGGCATAAAAGACAACTTATATAAAATAATAATAGGATATTATTTTAGCCATTTAGGCTTTACAAATGGATATAAACAAGTATGCTACGGCATACCAATACAACCTAAAATAAATTAAAAACACACATTCAGACAAACACCACAAATATAAAATATACAAGAAAAGTTTTTCTTTTCTAAAACAACTTATAGATTGATCTAACACGAAGAAAACACTATAATCTCGCTGATGTTTCCCATCCCATTTCGCACTTATAAAGATCTCAATCCCTGTTAGAAACACAACACATACTATTATAAGGCGCTACGGAGCCTCAAATGACAAGAAAAACGACAGATTAGAAACAAGTATTTCAAGGCATACAAGAAAAACTCTAAGCAAAAACACAAAATGCATTCATGCAAACACCATACAAATACCAAATGACTAAGATAGTTTTCTTTTGCTTTTTGGTCCTTTTTTTACCAAAATCTTAGAATAGGAATAAATAAGGAACATACAACTAATATATTTGATCTAGATAGTGCTGTCCTTCACAATACAGGGGGCGCTAATACAACAACATTTACAACATTACTTTAATGAAAAGGACAAAAAATGACTTGGCAAGTCACTTAAAATAAAGCACAAAACCAAAGGGCAAAAGGAAAGGACCCCCCCCCCCATTGACCTTTTGGTCTCTGGGGAGAGAGTACAATCCTAAAGTTCAAACAAGGAAAGGAGGGAAACCAGGCTCACTGCCAGCCCAGGCAAACAGAAGGGAGTACCAACAAACTTTGTTTTTCGGGATAATACAACTCATAAGACTTGACGAACAAAACAAAGAGCAACCCTGAAAAAATTAAAATAAATTTAAAACATAAACACAAAAGACTTTATGGGTGGACAAGGGAAACCCACACCGTAACACACACCATTCGGAACACCAGGGTGTAACTACTAATTAACCTTACCAGCTCTATGTGCTGGGATGGTCTAGTAGTGTCAACACCGCTAAAGGGCCTGAGAACGGTGTAAGATAAGATAAAACATAATTTTGCACGACAGGCAATCAAATAGTAATAAACCAACATGTACGTTCCCTATTCCTTTAAGTGCTGTATGATGTCTCCTATGTCAACTGTTCATTGTGATTTTGGCTTCTCTTCTCAGAACAGAATCAAAGCCAAGTACAACATCAAACTTGATGAAAGAAAACTTCAATATCTGAGGATGGACTGAATATGAACAAGTTTGACTTGACTAAAGTCTTGGGAATGTGGAAAGAAGCAAGTGATGAAGATATACTACAGTAAAACATGCCTTGAAAAGCTGCTGCTATCAGAGATTACCTGTTGTGTGAGACCAAAACTTAATTTTACACTAAAAATACTCACACAAAGCCATAACGCACTTCAAACACTATAGTAGCTAAATTTCTGAGACATGCTGCACTAACGTAGATTTGCAAATACTGTAGCAGGCTTATCAGTGAGAAAACATCCAAAAGGCATGCAAGGTTAAAACAATAATTGATAAGTGTGGCTACACAGACTAGTTCCAGCAATAGGCTAATTCCAAAATCTTTGCACCATAAGAAAAAGCTAACTTTAAAGTAAATTAATAATAAATGAAACTTTATAGATAAGCCATTTAAGAAAAATTTATTTGTATCTGCATAGTATCAAATTGTTGATGCTATTGACAACTAATACTCAGTTCATCATAATGTACATGTTGTCATTTAAATATGAAGAGAGAGACAGCTCCTTTAGTAGTGTAATTCACTAATTGCTTTGCTTCAATATCAGGCACGGAAGGTAGTCCTCTGTATAATCAATTAAAATTTAAAGAATCATCACTGCCATTTAATCAGTTCATAAAGGACCTGATACTAATGTCATTAAAATTTAAAGAATCATCACTGCCATTTAATCAGTTCATAAAGGACCTGATACTAATGTCATTAAAATTTAAAGAATCATCACTGCCATTTAATCAGTTCACAAAGGACCTGATACTAATGTCATTAAAATTTAAAGAATTATCACTGCCATTTAATCAGTTCACAAAGGACCTGATACTAATGTCGTTAAAGTGGTTCACACTGATTTAATTGCATTCATTCAGATAAATATCAAAGGGTATCATCCATAAAGATCTGGTATGAGTAAACACAATACAATGAAGCCATTTAAAACACTCCTAATTAATCATTTCCATTTTCCTTCGTTTGACAAGTTTTTATTTGGTTGCTTAAGGCAGTATGCATTCAAGCAGAAATAAGTCATGAGCACATGCAACAGTTGTCAATAACAACCAAAAGGTGTGATATTGAATGTTAGCAAATACACTGAGAGGGTAAAATCAATCATTCAGTATGCCTGGAGGGCAGAAATGGCCATAGAAAGGTAGATAAAGTAAATCTGGTATGAAGATAATCACTTGTCGGAATTTTTTAAAATATTAAAATATGACTTGTCCCAGACAAGCAACTTGGAAAATTTAACTTGACCAACTTTTGAAAATAAATATTCCCAGAAGCTTGATGATTTTGCATGGCTGTCTTGTGTGTTCAGTTGCATGTCAAAATGTCAGAACAAGCAGCTTAGTGACATGATTGAACTATCATTAAAGGATAGAATTAGCCTCATGAAAGAGTATGAATATTTGCCAAAGCCTATGTTGAAGAATGTTGGAGAAAAATTTGTCATCAGAACATTATAAATTATACAGAGTATTTAAACATTATGGTTACTGTTTATAATTTGAATGGACTTGATCGTAAAGTTATAAAATTATCTCTTTCCTTAAATGTTTTTGAGATGAGGACTGTATTTCTATGTTGAGCAGACCAAATTTAGTCATGTGACCAGATGTGTTTTTGAAGGACCATACATTATTCAACTTGCCTAATTTTTCATTAAATGTTAAAGAAACAAACAGCTTTCTTAATTTGTTCTTTCTTGCATATATACACACAATGTTCTCTCATAAATAAATTTTCTCTCTCCCCCTCTTTACCTTCTCATCATATAAGCACTTGTACAAAGATATTTTTTTCGCCTCTGCAAAACTCTCAATAATAATGGAAAACAGCTGAAAACCAAAAATTAAATTTGGTCCCAACCATTTTAGGTTTTGAGGGGTTTCACTTTATTATACATACAAAGAGAATTTTCTGCTTGAAGATACACTGCTGCTTAAATGTTAAATGCAAATGTGGATAATGAGAAATTTAAGAAACAGTTAAAATAAGATAATCCAAAACACACACATATATACCCTTCTAACCTGAACCTCCAAGCTTTCCTGTATTGAGATGACCTGGTTAATGGCTTAAATGGTGTTAGTACAGCTACCATTCACCATGCCGCTATGTTACGTAGCAGGTTAGCATGCAACAGAGGGTGACTAAAAGCCAAAAGGTGCATAAAGGTTACAAGCAAGTAAAAGAGCTAGAATCAAGATGAATGGAAATACAGGGCAGTTACACAAAAAAATTTACATTGCCTAGGTAGGTTAGTAAACCAAAAACCAAGCTTACAATATGTGCTATTTACTGTGCATGTTGGACAGCAGTCTGAGTGATAGTAAAAGCTTCGACTAACTATAGTAGAAGTCATACAGGTCATATAGGCATTCAGAACCGACTATTTCGGTCATGGGTTTCCTCTTTTTTTATTACACATACCTTTACGTGGCAATTATTTACTTTATTTGAATCCGCATGCAGCAATATTTCCTTGGAAAGTCCTTATTTACATGTAATGTGCCCGGAGAAATTCTGACGACAAAACCTATGCTACATTATGTATTCATTTTTGGAGAAGATTCACCTAAAGGTGTGCTGCAGTAAAAACCAGAATAAATCATATGCATTGTGGTGTCACAATGAAAGCAGCATGTACTTAAAATAAATTCATACCACCCTAACTTATTTATTATGATAGATATGTCATTCTCTTCTTGACCCCGTGTCGTAACTGGCTACATTTGTAAAAGTCCATGGCAATCAATAAATTTTCTTGGAAAGTTTTTGATGACACTTAAGGCATAGAGCATATAACATTCAGGACTGAATAGGATTTGATCGAACTATTTTAGCATTAAAGTTTAGCAAAACAATTAAACTTTAATTTAATAAAGCACATGTGATTGCATGATTTGTATGACATTTACTATAGTTATGTTCATGGTAAATACAAGAAAGGCAGCATATGGACTGCATGAGATCAAAATAATTATACTATAAAGTGGCAAGCAAAAATACAAGCCTTGCACCAACATTAATAATTAACAGAACAGAACTTAGAATTATCTTATCATGCTGTCTAGTTCTCTCTCTTTCAGAGGATTTATGTGCAGTTTTTTGTTGCCATTATTCCTTCATATATTCATTATGCACAGTGCATTGTATATGAATTATATATTGTATTATTTTGGCATATGTCAGTCCACAAAATTCTGTTATGTTCTATTAAATATTACAAAATTAAGTATTGATCTAACTTCTAAGAACTTTATTTGTATTTTAATAAGCATTTTTCATGGAGATAATTGACTAACACTATTTTAACTAATTCACATGTTTAGCACAGTGCAAGGCTGACAACACTCAAACATCAGTGCCCAGCACATCTTTACTTCACTAACCTGGCCACTGGGTGGCTGAGTTGTCTAAAGAATTCACCTTTACCCATCACTGCCATCTCACTCATGTCCAAATGGTTCGAGTCTCTGAATCTGAGCCCATGTTGGTATGTGAGAAAGCCTGAAAGTAGTTTCCCATGGATCAGTGGTTCTTGCCAGGGTATTCAAATGTTCTTCCACGAGTTATACTGCCAAAATAGCCTATCACATTCTGAAATATGGTATTAAGCCCATGACAACAACAAACTTCACGAATGCTATGTCTTCAGTGCTAAAAAAAAAATCAAAGCACTCCTTTACCTAAATAATCAACATTTGTTAAACCAAACTTTGTGCCTAACATGGTCTTGGTTGACTAACTCCACGTGTGGTATCGCTTTTGTAGACTAAAATCAAGTTACTTCACTAGGCATGTGCAAGGCACACATTTAGTTGACTAACCTTATACATGAAATGACTTTTGATAAGTAGCCCCTATTGTAGTTGGCTAATCCATTGCCTGCAACTGCCCTTAGTAAACTTACCCTGTGACCAGCATGTTCAAAGTTGACAAACACAGTACATGTCATCTAGCAATATCCTAGTTAAATAGTATGTATGTATGTATGTATGTATGTATGTATGTATGTATGTATGTGTGTGTATGTGTGTATGTATGTTTGTGATTTTATGACACACCAGCACTGTAATGCTATATAGTGCCAAGAAAGGATATATGATAAATGATTTATGCATGAAATGTGGTTCACGATCATCGAGTGATAAAAAATAAAAACAAAACCACGAGATGGTGAGGAGTTGGTTTGGTTTGGTGTTTTATGACAGAGCAACACACGTAGGTTATTTAGTGCTGAGGCAATTTGAATAAAGTGCTTGCCCGAGTACACACCACTGGAGCTGAACCAGGTTTGTCTGATAGTGTTCAAAAGATGCACTCTTTTAGGTCATGAGTCTGGCATACTAACCACTGTTTCTCCAAGGTAGAAGGAGTGTGTGTGCGTGTGCATGTGCATGTGCATGTGTGTGTAGGATTTTATGGCACCTTAGCACCTTAGTGGTTAAATGGTGTCCACTAAAAGAAAAACTTGAAAACTGTCAAACTGAATTCCAACTACTTAGGAAGATAAATTTTGTCACAATAGCATAAATAAAGCATATACACATGTTTGAAATAAATAGGGAAAAATAACATTTGGAAAGACAAATACTGAGAGATAAAAACAAAACATGCACACTGCCATAGTTGTAATACTTTTGGTTGAGTAAAACTTACATATTGGCCTAAAACTTTCTATTTTTGTCACTAAAACGTGCTGAAAATTTTTTTTAACAAAACAATTTGAAAATACCAGTCTCAAACCCCATTAATTTACAAGAAAATGAAGGATATTGACTTGCTTTAAATGCACGGTATCTGATTTATGCTGATTTTGGACTGCATCATTAGACAAACTTGAAAGGCCATCATAGCAGGAAGACATCTGACAAGTCTGGCTGAAATTGTTTACAGGCTTTGTATAAATAAATTGAAAAATTGCAGTTGTACAAACAAGTGCAAGAGTATTTTTCAAACTGTTTGGGGAATGGAAAATCATTCTTATCAAATAAACTCCAGGGACCACTCCCCTTCCAATTTAAATGGTTGATTCCTAATAGATAAATTATATACCCTTTCCACCAACTGCCCAGAGAATTAGGTTCATCAGAGAGTGAATGAATAAGTAGTTTTTTTCATGAATGGTATTTAAAAATGTGTGAATGAGAACAAGAATCATCAGACAAAAAAGTGACCTACTTTTTTCTTGTGTTGTCCACTCTCCAGCTGGCATGGAAACTTTAGAACACTCTACATGAACATCTATCCCATCAGTGCTATGTCTCTCAGATATGTTTACATTTTTTCCCAAAAGGCGCTGAGTCAATGTTGTTTTCCCCACCCCATATTGCCCTACCACCATAACCCTGATGTTGTAAACTTTTTCCTTTCCCTCATTAAGAGCCTCCTTGTACATCTGCAGGGATCTTGTATCCATTTTCAGGACCTCTGCTGGGATGACTGAATCTGAAATCAAATGATAATACCAGTTTTGATGAAGACAATGTATGAACAGTCCAAAAAGGTCAAATAACAAAATATTCTGAAGCATGATTTTCATCTGGAACTTAGCAAAGGACATTAATTTTGCTTCCATGCAGTCTCTGCTTAAACCAGAATTACTAAGTAGTCATTGAAAACATATGATCTTATTACACTCTCCTCATAACACACACACACAGATATGCAGATATATATATATATATATATATATATATATATATGATTTTTACAGATCAGGAGAGCTAAAATTCAATGACATTTCAATTATGAGTTTCCAGTTTTCAATGACTACTCACAGAATCAAGTATTCTGCTTCAGTTACTAATTTAAATACAAGAAACAAATACAAAAACATTACAAAAATAAATAAATGTAATGTGAAAGGCAAATGATATTTTAAAAAAAAGTCACTGTCACTGGACCCAGATATTAACCATTGCATTTTAGCTTCTATACTTTCTTCTCCAGCTGCAACTCTAGTGTTTTCACTACAGAACTGCTGCCGGTATTTTACCTAATAGATGGGTGGCTCCCACTTGTTACAAAAATAAAGGGGTGAGTAGAACAAAAGGAGGGAGAGGAGCAAATGGCCATATTTCACTATTTACCTAACACTTCAATATCTATCTTTATTCCAGCTAAACTCTGAGTTACTGAAATCAAAAACTTTAAAAGCTGCTGCCTCTGTTGATTTTTCTGAGCTTAATCTGTTCCTCACCTGTGCATGAATATTGTTCTGTGCTGAGGGCATATACATAGCTAGTTATGCAGCTGGAACAAGTTTGGAAACTGTTCCTTATGGTTACTATCTATATTATGTCAAGGCACATTCGTTAAAATTCTCACTTTTAACACTTTTCCAGCTCCAATAACCTGATGTAATTCATAGCTTTGAAAATAAATTTCCATCACTATTGTCAGCCAATATTTGCCAAACTGAATAATCTAAAATGAACCACGCTGGGATTGAGCCCTTTTGGATTGTCTAGGAAGCCTGTATTTTAAATATGCATTTGTAAAACTTCCTCAATACAAACTATGACAGAATGTCTTGTCCAGGACCCAGTATGACAATTAAACTGAGTGAAGTGAAAGAGTGTTAATTTCATGTAAAAGGGGTGCCGTGCATGATATCCAATTACTTCATGTGGATCATGGTAATAGTGGAATTGCTAGCGTATTACAGAAAATCAAACCATATTTCCAATCATCACACAATGTAAAATAAATGACTTGAAAGTAAAATTTTCAATAATTTTTTTAAAACAATTTTTAAGCAAAATCTCTAAAATTCGATCACTTTTAATGACCTAAGTGAAGTAATGACTTTCAAGGCCTTGAGTTGAGGTGTTCATTTCTCAATGACTTTCAATGACCTTTAAGGACTGTGTGAAACCTGTATATATATATATATATATATATATATATATATATATATATATATATATATACACATATATGTATCAGGGGTGCAGACATTTTGTCAAAATCAAGTCATCCATGGTTAGTTAAAAAGTTTACTCGTCCATACAAAAGACCCATTTGTCCAAGATTCTTCAACTAGGCTCTGGCAAAAATTCATATTCTTTCATGAGACTAATTTTATCCTGTAAGTACATGTATAGTTAAATCCTGTCACTAAGCTGGTTCTTCTGACATCTTGACATGCATGTCAAGAACAAGACAATAATATAAAATCACACAACCTCGACATCTAGGAATATTCATTTTCAAAAGTTGGGCAACTTAAATTCTCCAAGTTCCTAGTCAAGGGCAAGTGTTTTTCTCTAATTTTTTTTTAAAATTCAGGCAAGTGCTTGTTTCTATAGTCTACCTTTATCTGGCCATTTATGCCCTCCAGGCATACTGATTTTACCCTCTCAATGTATTTAACATCCAGTATCACACTTTTCAGTCGTCATTGACAACTCTTTCATGTGCTCATGATTTATTTCTGCTTAACTACATACTGCTTTAGGCGACTAAATTTTTGGGTCACATTGTTTTTATTAATCACTGTCTAACCTAAATCAACACAACTTCTTTCTAATCAAATATGGCCTTTCCATTATCACATTTTAACTGACATCCTCAAGTCAGCGTTATTAAATGTAGCTAAAAGCATCTAATTCATTTTAAATACTTTGTGTGACACAAATTTGATACTTTTTGCCAGTTTTAAATTTTGCTGACCTGCAAATTTACCGAGTTATGATGAGATATAAGCCAAAGAACCTCCTGCAGCTAAGAGTCTTTGAGTTCCCGTTTTCTGGTTTTATTTTATTGCCTGTCATATTCAAATTGAGTTTTAGCCCGTTTTCTTGACTTTTCATTCAACTTTCCATCATTCGACCCAAGCTTTATAAGAATACGATCCAACCAGATGAATTGCCCGGAAAGTCATAAAAGTCACTCATAATGGTTTCAACGTGTGCGATGATTCGTTCAAAAGGGAAGCCCTATACTCCAACCAATGAAATTTATTCTGATACAATCATAGAAGAGATCGAATAAACTGGTACTCTCTGCTTCCATTGGTTGTATCCATAGAAGCTGCGGCTGGTTTCAATCGTACAGCTATTCCAAATGATTTTGTAATAAATTTGGCACCGATGTCTAGCTCAGGCATCTGACTTTGCATGCCTATCCAAAGTTTTGCTTACTATCATATACCCATTTTATTATATTTTATTATTTTACAACACATACCTTTATATGGTGATTATTTAATTTATTTTGCTTGGTCGTCAATAAATATTCCAAGTAAAATCATTATGGAATAGAACCAAGAATTAACAAATAGTCTGGACATTTCCAAAACGGTGCCAATCAAGGAGTGATCAGGAACCCCTTTACAAAATCAGTATTAAAAATTCCCTGGCAGCTTTAGACATTATGAAGTGGTGTCATCTAGTGTAAACCGGATCAAGGAATGTCGCGTGCTATTACGTCGCTATGAAAGCTCCGCCTACTGGAAAAAAGTGTATTACCCTACACTCACCCAAGTTAAGTAGCCAGCCGCCATTGTCAAAGTCCATAGCAACTGATAAATTTCGTGTCAAAATTTTCTGATGTCAACTAAGATGTATATCACTTAACAATCTGTAATTAATACAGACTTGGGTACAACTCGATTAGTATGAAATTTTAAAATACATGAGTAGTAAATCTTAAAATAACAAAAGTATTTAACATCAATACACAAAGACGATGAAGCAGAGACAGAAATAAAAATTTAATTATTTCTACCACTTTGAATTAATTTCTGTATTTTATTTTAGTTGACATCATTACAATTTGTTTGAGTTCATAATAAAGTTATAACATTTATAACTCATATTTGTTGGCAAAGGTGAATCTAAATCATGAACATAAATTAATTATGTAGTTTTTATTGTCGTGTGATGTAAAAGTGGATGTAAAATAAAAGAGAAAAAATACCTGGTTGATGTAAATACTCCAGTCTGTATAGATTAATCACATTACTAAGCGATCTTGTTGTGTGCAGTACTCCATGCTGGTCATCATAGAGTATTCCATAGGGACTTGATGACACTGTGTGTATGGTCACTAGTTGACCGCTGTCTGTCAGCTGATGAATTCTGTTAGAGTCCGAGTCACACACGTAAATGAAATTCCTTTCATCAACCATTATTATGTTCGGTATAAATCCACGACATTGATACAGAAACCTTTGTGTGTGTAGATTAAAAATATCATATGCATACACACCATTAACAGCGGAGTCACCAGTCCAAGACGAGATGTAAATAGTCTTGTCTTTTATGGCCAAGTGACTATGAAAGCCCCCATCACATCACTCAGACACCAAAATAAAGAGAATTAAAAGTTCTTTAACTGATTCCTACAATATTCAGTGTCTTGTTTTAAAAAAAAAGGATAGTGTTTTCTTTATAAAAAAAATCAAACCCTACAGAAATGATAGAACTTCAGATCCCAACCTAAATGTTCCTATTTCTGCCAACTTTGGAATTCCTAGTTTTTCGTATATATGTTTTTAGTAACCTATAGACCTTGCCCGGCACCAATAAAGGTTCCTGGTGTGCCAGTATAGGATTTATCTTCATTACTTTATAGTAATCAATCGCTGCATTTTATGTTATAGAAAATTATGCTACCATTCCAAAAGGAAGTTTTTCACTTCCATATATGTTAAAGCATTAATCTGATTAGCTAATCGAAAAGTCATCAGAACATAACCTCATATCAGTGTCTGTCAGGTAAAAAAAAACTTGAGCTTTAATACTGACCTGAAGTTTTTCAGAAAATATTACTATCAATTTGCAGAAATTACAAATTGTTCATGTATTTCTTATGCATGTGACACAAGTCATAAATACATTATAATCTCCAATATATAAAATACTAGTTGTAAATGTAGTCACAGACATGCATCACCCTACACTTGAAACATGCTGTCCTTAACTTTTTTTTTTATCTGGCAAACAAACATACATAATCCTTCCTTATCACCCTTGCAAAAAATGAAAACATAAGAATATCCTCTGCTGATCTGAGAAAGTACAGCAGTTAAGTTGTATAAATATATTTTTCAAAAAGTTTCTATCTCATTTTCTTCAACAAATTTGCATAAAAATTTCCTCCAAAAAGGGAAAGGAAATTAGAGCTGACCATTTATTTGAAGGAGGCAGGGGCAATTATATTTATCCAATCATACAAAAATTAAATATTCATTCCCTTAGTTAAACCTCACATCATATTGGCAAAAACCACATACCTACCCTTCACCTATACAAAATATTCAATTCATTCAAATCTTTCATGCATTGTGAGACAATAAGTAATAAAAGGACGGACCAGCATGCACACTTCTCCATGATTCCAACAGCAATATCCCTGTTCTTTGCTAAAGTACAGAGAAAAGAAAACTGTCATATTCAAATAGGCCTAGTTTATCATGGGCTAGAAAAAATTAAATTTTTGGAGAATTAAATTGTTACATGAAAGGTTAAATATATGGATACCCTCCAACTATTTCTGGACTCTGCATTTTCCAACTGATAAACGTTATATTTTATATTAAAAGTTTATGAAATTATTTATATCTAGATATCACAAGGACTCAGATCATTGCTTACAATTTACCAATAATTGAAAGATGCACTATATACTATTATGGTAGTATACTGTACATGTATAATTTATGGGTAAATTGCCAGCAACTAACTATACAAACCCCTGTGGCAACTAGTACATGTATAATTCATGGGTAACTATACAAGCCCCTGTGGCACCTAGTACTACTATCAGTGCCCCTACTTTTCAAGGGCTCATATCGTTCTCTTTCAAGGAAATGATAATTTTAGCAGACAGACTGTCACATCAAAAGGTATATGACTGTGTAGGCCGATACATCAGCCCCACATCTGCAATGATACTGAACAAAGTCCACAAATCATCCATCAGTAGCAACACACATTTGAGGGTTTGATTTATGGGCCTAACTGTATGAAAGTACAATAAAAAAAATTTTCACAATCATAAAAATGAAATATTGAATATAATACAGACCTTATAATTTGTTTAATTACATGCCACCTAATCCAAAATGATGCTTTCTGAATAAATATGGTTTTATAAAATTTTTGTAAAACTCATAATTAAAACCTTTAAAATGTTATTGCCTTGAGTACATGAAAAGTAATAATACCTTTTAGCATGCATATTTATTGCTTTCTGTTTTCAACAACAACAACAACAATAATAATAATAATAATAACAATAATAATGATGATAATGTCTGAATTACTTGCTACTTAAATTAAGTCAAAAATTATATTATTTTAACTGGGAAAATATACTCTTCTGGACCATGCAAATTACGATGTATATTAAGTTGTCGGTATATTAGAAATATCATTTATTTAACACTGCCTTCGCCGTTGACGAGTACAGTTTTTCCAAATAAAAAAAATACGTAGAGGGGACAGAGTGTGGTTTAATTTTTTTTTCAAGTTTAAAGAGATTTTCTGTTTTAATCATCACCACTATTTGCTCATCTCTGTGCTAAGAACTACATACATTTTCAGCCTTGTCTTTTCGGTGTGCTATATAAAGTCACTTCATTCTTCTTTGGAAACGTAAACAGATCCTAGTAAATATGGCGCATTGGATAAGGTAACGTAGAATATCCATATATGGTATAGACTGGTCCCCTGTAGTACTTGTACATGTGACTAAACCAATATAGGAACATACCAAGGAATAGTACAACACGCGGTACCTGATAGGCATCATTTATTTTATTTGATAACACATATCTTTAAATGGTGATTATTCAGTTTATTTTCAGTTTATTTGGTTTCATTAACTGATAGATATTCTTTGTAAAATCTGTATAAAATCGCTCCATAAATATCAATGCTATGAAAACTGTGACAAAATACGTGGGAATTTTGGATGCTGTAACCCAAGACAGTGAACCGGTCTAAAGCGGATTCAATGTCGCGTGCAAAGAGATATGAATGAAAGCGCCACCTTCTGGGAAAAATGTGTTTACGCTAGACTGATGATGCGACTTTAGTAATATGGTACCATTGTGACAGTCCAGAGATTTTAAATTTTTATATCAATATTTTGTGATGACAACCAACATACATAACATTGAACAATCCAATGAATAGACTTGGGTACACATATATTAGTAATGAATATTAAGTCAACAAATAATATTTTATTTATTCTTAACATGAATAAAGATGCATAAGCAATATGTCGTTGCAGTACACTTAGATCAGATTAATATAAAATGAGTTATTTATTCTACTTTAATTTATTTTTACATCTTTAAAACGTTGTTGTCTTATAATAAAGTTGTACATGTAACATTTATAATTCATACTTTTCGTTTTCAAATGTGAATTGAAATCCTTTATGACTGTAAATAAATAAACTATGTAGTTTTCGTTGTCGTGTGATGTAAAAGTGGATGTAAAATAAAATAGAAATACCTGGTTGATGTGAATACTCCACTCTGTATAGAGTAATCACATTACTTCTTGTTGTGTATAGTACTCCATGCTGGTCATCATAGAATATTCCAGTAGGCTTTGATGACACTGTGTGTATGGTCACTAGTTGACCGCTGTCTGTCAGCTGATGAATGCTGTTAGAGATAAAGCCACACACGTAAATGAAATTCCTTTCATCAACCATTATTAACCACGGTGTAAATCCATCATGTTGATACCGAAACTTTGGTGTGTGTGGATTAAAAATATCATATGCATACACACCATCAACAGTGGGGTCTGAAGTCCGACACGAGATGTAAACAGTATCGTTTTTTATGGCCAAGTGACTAAAACTCCAGTCCACTTTACAGATCTTGTGAGTTGAGTCTATACGTCCATCTGTAAGGTTTACAACACACCAGTACATGCCGTCCAATTTCAAACCGCTGACAACGAGTTTGTCTGAATTCAATTTTGCCACTGAATCACAGAAAGTAAATACTGCCCTTACATTTAATGTTTTGACCCGTTTTACGTCATCTATCGATTGAAATGACAGTATTACAATCGTACTATTATCCAGACACACAGCCACTTCCGTCTTGCTAATAAGACAGACACCCATGGGAATGGACTCCAGTCTGTGTGATGACATCAGTTTGCCGTCACGACGACTGTAAATCTGGAGATTCCTCGCATTGTTGTCTATGACCAGCAACATGTCTTCTGTCACCACAACGCCATTGTAGACGGGTTCACTGTCGGCTGTGGATAAAAGGGACACAAATCAGGATGCGTAATACACAAAATAGAGACATATATAATTTTAGTAAACAATGCAAAATAAACTTATACACATCTATATATCTATTTCCGACCTAAAACAATAGTCTACTGTCCTAATTTAGCCACCATCACCATTATCGTAATAGTCGTATGATTTGTATTATTATTACTATTATAGTTCTTTCCACAAAGTACCTAATTCATATCTCACGAAGTATTTGAAATGAATTACGTAATTTTACCTACACGTAATGACGATGACCTAAAAATTTACCAAGTTACAGATAGGAAAATTTAGCTATGATATGTGGAACGAACTACAGACAACACGTTTCAGCCTAAAATGATAAACATTGCCTTGCTCAGAATACAGTGGGACTAAAGGGGTAGCGGTGATTTTACATAAATTTCAAGTAACTCTTGATAACTGCCATGTGTGATCTATGGCCAAGTATCAATACAAAGTACATGAGGTGATAGCCTAGGGTCTATCCCCACCCTCCAAAAAAAACTTATCTCACTCCTATTCTAATGGACGTTGTTTTCCCTACATCATAACTATTGAGATTCCCACCATATATGCCTACTGTGCATAGAGAGACAAATTAATGTATGCAACCAAAATAGGTTTTACCTAGTAGATTTACCCCTGGGTTATTGTTTTGAAATTTCCAAGGTCCATACCTCATAACTATGTACAAAGACATTTTTGTTGGGTATGAAAAGACAAATGCACATACACATCCGATGTTTGCCTCTAAGGCAATCATTATCAACAGGATTGAGGACCAACCCAAACTGGGCTCAAACTTTAATTTTTTAGTCAAAATGTGAAGATATAGTTGTTTAACATACACAGAATTTAAGCTGTTGATTGTTGTTATGGTATCCGCAATCTTTCCCGTTGTGTGTAGCCCATACGGATTTATGAAAACACACGTCATCAAAGATAAAAAAAAAATTGATGAATGAAATGGCTAAAATTGATGAATAAAATGACTACGTTTTTTTTTTCAATTTTGTATATCCTTGATACTTTTGGTTTTTAAAATTGGTAGGGGGTACAAACAAATGGAAGAGTATGCGTAAAATTAGCAAATTATGCACAAAAAATGACAGTAAATTTAAATTCTATTTTCTATTTTAAAAACCAGTGAAAATTACGTAGAGGGTAGAATGCCTGGCAAATAAAGAATTAATTTTACGTAAAAAAACAACAAAAAGGTAAACGTTTCCTTTGAAAAAATGGTTTTAACGCCAATATTTTTAGACGAAATAAAACCCACATGACAGTTGCAATACAAACCAGAGAGTAACAATCATCTTTCAGTACAGGCACTCGTTATGTCAGTACAAATTAATAGTTATTGAAACATCCACTCACTTTCGAAAACATAATACAATGGGAGTGGGTGATGCCCATATTTTTCTTTTTTACTGAGGGGAACAAAAAGCCCTGTCCAGTATAAATGTTAAAGAGATAGGTAATGTATTTCTGCAATATTTGCCAATGATGGTCTACATTACAAGTATGTATTACCCTGACTTCTTCAAAGAAAAGTCCTCTTTTGCATGCAAACTTCTGCATTCTCCATTCCTGTCTGTCGTCTGCTACAATATCCGCCTACAAATTCCAGACAGCGCGTGCCTTTGGCGCATTAATACATTACCAAGTTGATTGGAACCTCAGGCCCATCTGAGTGTATTAGAGAAAAAATATCCAGTAACCCGACTAGTTGGCGGTTCCGTCTGGTTCCCGGACAGTATTTAGCTACCACTCATTTTATGCAATGATTATGATAGGTCACCAGTACATGTAGCTACCGACGCTTTTGTTTTCAAAATAAAAATGGCGCAGACTGCTTTTGATTATTTTCTCTATTCTGTGATGTGATGTGATGTGATTGTGATTTTTAACGTAGCTTTAACAATTTTTCAGTCATATCGCTACGATGTCTGCAGTGTGGCAGTTTATAGTGATGTCTAGCACTGGGGCATCATGCCGCAGACATGTAGCATGATGTCCCACCCAGTCACATTATCCTGACACCAGGCCGACCAGTCCTAACACTAACCTCTTAATGCTGAGCGCCAAGCGAGGCAGCTGTTAGTACCATTTTTGTAAGTCTTTGGTATGACTCGACCGGGGATCGAACCCACGACCTCCCGCATCCGAGGCGGACGCTCTAACCACAAGGCCACCGGAGCAGTCCTCTGTTCTGTAATTGGAATATATAAGGAAAAGTACCAGAAAAATACGGCTGTAATTGGTACGTTCCAAGTACAGGTTTGTTGATACAGTTTCAACAAAAATTAAATTTAGTTCGCCTCAAATTATGAATTAAAATGAATCAGCAGCTTATGTGGACGTGGCTTCATTTATCTTCTATTTCGAATTTGCTTACTGCATAGACAGGGTTAGTTTCTTATTGCCTTTGCTTTGGACGTTTTTGCATGTACTAAATGCTTTTAGCAATTTAGTGACTAGGCTGAATGCACCGATGGCAATACTTTAAATCGGGTGTTATGTTCTGATAATTACACGACCTCAAGACGTTGTAGGGTTTAACGCCATTTTTCAGCACAAGATACGCTATACATGGCGGCCAGTATAACTGGTGGAGGAAGAACCCTGGAAAACCCTGGGAAGAACAATCGACCCACAAGAAGTTACTGGCAAGTTTTCTCATGTACCCATGTTATCCGAGCCTGAGACTCGAACCCACGCAGACAGAGGTGAGATGGCAGTGATCCGGAACGGTGAACGCGTTAGGCCACTCGGCCACTCGGGGCCCCCTAGCTCAAGACGTAGTTAAATGGTTCCTTTTCACAACCCTCACCTATAATATACTGTGAATTCGTTGGGGTTTTATTGCAAGGAAGTTATTCAGTCTTGTCCGACTTAAAGCAATTAGAGTATTTTCTTATTTATTGAATTTTACGCACATACTTATAAATTTTAATCACGACTTCCGAATGGGCAGCACTTTATCACCAATTAACCCCATCCATCTTAACTGTCCTGTGAATTAAATTTACATTCTACCATGTCTTCCTATTATGTGTTCAACACACTCGTACCCAATTGCATTTTAAGAAAACAAACTTTTCGGCTTTCTTCATACTTTTGGCATTTTCCTTTATTTAATGTTTGTGAGTGGACATCACATTATATTAAATAAATCCTACATATGACCACTGGGAACTTTGAGATCATCATGTTTTGTATTCAGTTCAGTCATCCCCAAACAATGCTCAGTAAAACTATTATCGGTCATAATGTACATGCATGCTATGAACACTTTTACTTGGTTTGTGCAAGCAGGCAGTACCATCATCAGGTAATGCAAGTCCCACTCATCCATTATTTCCTTTTAATATGTTTTGGTTTTCAAATGTAGATTCAACCCAGTAATAGGAATATTTATTGACGAAAGTCTATTTCTTGCATTTTGTCGATTTGCATGCACAGAATGATAATCTGTGATAGCAAAGTATGTGTCAGTAACACTTTAAATGATATTAATAACTCTATTCTTACATTTTAAACTTTGTCTTCATTATATGTGTTGTAATGAGAAGATATAAATTAACTGAAAACTCATTATGTCTGACTGTTCTTAAGTAAAGAATGTTTCTCATTATTTATTTTATTAACAGTGTGATGAATTGCTTTCAGCATTTGCAATGAACAGCACAGCATATAGGTATAAAACATCATAACCATTTTCATTCTAATTTCCAACCATCCTTTTTGTGGACCAAGTATTCCAAACAGTGCTGTTGTATTGAGGGATGGTCCCAGGTGGCTGAGTGTTCAAGAGTGTACTCCATTACCAATCACTGCCATCTCATCTCTGTCCATGTAGGTTTTAATCTCAGGTTCATCCATGGTGGGTATGTGAGAAAGCATGCCAATAGCTTCTTGTGGGTTGGTGGTTCTTATCACAGTTTTCCCTTGTACTTCCTCTGCCAGTTATAATTGTCAACATGTCCAATCTATCATATGATAAAAAAATATCTGTAAATCCACATCTCACTGAAGAAAATTTAAGAGTTTGTGTCTTTCATTTTAATTACTCTATGGGACTAAATTTCTAGATAGTTCAGCACAAACTATGACTTTTTTCAAGAATTTCACCT
This sequence comes from Megalonaias nervosa, assembly GCA_016617855.1. Classification (NCBI taxonomy): domain Eukaryota; kingdom Metazoa; phylum Mollusca; class Bivalvia; order Unionida; family Unionidae; genus Megalonaias; species Megalonaias nervosa. The sequence continues at coordinate 59,816 of JAECUM010002858.1, forward strand.
TCCCCAATCTGCATTCCACATTGTTTTAAAAATAACTTACAGTTCCAGATAACATGTTATACATACATGTATAATTCCATTGCCAACTATAATCAAAACATAGGAGCATGCTACTTTCATACATGCTTTGTTTCTTTTTCTTGGACTAGCGAATAAAATGTTTTTTTTTTCCCACTTCCTCTCAATCAAATCATAGAAGTTTGCCACATGAATATTATCATTTATCATCACCATCCTTACATTCCAGTAAATATGTAACATGCTAGATATAAGTACTTACTCTGCCTATCAAAGAGAAATAACTTTTTGCAAATTTTGATACATTCACATGGAGGAATTATGTACATGCTTATTGATGATAATGTCTTTTTTCTCCATAATATAAACAGATAATTTCACTAAGTTGTACAGCAGTCCTGTCAATAAAAATCAGGTTAGCAGTTAACCCTCTGAAAGACCATTTGGTCTATTAAAGAAATTTAATCTTACTATATCTTTTAATACCTAATTATAGAATACAAAGTAATTCGTACATCAATAAAGAATTTTTACCATGTATGGTATTTATTATTTGTTTTGGTCATTTTATACATCTGTAAACATTTTTACTTTGAGTAATAACAGGAACCTTACGGTTGTTTGGCCCTATTAAACACTTTCAATTCTTGGATGTTTTTGTTTGCATTTAATTTTAAGTGAGATATCAACAACAACAGAAAAAAAAAATATTTAGCCAGACCAGGCCAGATCAAATATTTAGATATATTGAGTAGGTCTTAACATCTGTTTAGCCACAGGTGACTCTATTCTCGTTTTAATTTTGCAGACCAATTTAATATTTAGAATGAAAGTTTTAAAAAAAGTACTGCTATTATTAATCAACTGTCTCTTATGGGATACAAATAAAATGTAGTATGTTTCTTTTATAATACAGGGATGGCCTGAATAGGTTGTCCTGATATTACAATTTGTGCACCAGACTTGGGTTCAATTACAGTATAATTGGTGTAACTGAGTAATTAATTACAATTACACTTGTTTGTAATTGTAATTGATCGTCAAAATGGTGTACTTGTAATTGTTATTGAAGGTTCATATTTGTGTAACTGCTCAATTACAAGTCAGTTAAAAAAGCAAAGATAATTTTGGTGTCAGGTGTTAGGCAAATAATATACGGATTAATATAGAATAAGCAGTAAAGCTTAGTCTTCTGTGGGATTCAGACTTGGGTTCAATTACAATGTAAATGGTGTAATTGAGTAATAAACTTTATTTGAAATCGTAATTAGAAATGAAAATCAACACTGATGTAATTTTAATTGAACAGTATAACTTTGAATAATAATAAACACTCAGCTGGGGTTCAAACCTGCGACCTCCTGCATTCGAGGTGGACGCTCTAACCACTTTGGCCACTGGAGTGGTTAGTTGAATTCTAATTGACATCTGCAAGCACATCATAATTGTTATAGTAATTGAACCCATGTATTTGTACACATTTAGTAACCTTTTGAATTTGGCTTTGTTTAAAACCAAAAACTGTTCGCTTCATTTAGAAAAAACCTACCATACTTGATGTAGACATGGTATACACATTGATATGCAAATGTAAATTACTACTTTATATTTGATGTTATTATAGCAGTGTTTCACATACTTTGCATCTTGGCACAAAATATTTCCCTTTCACCTGTAAAGTCAGGTATTTGTATGCCACAATGCTAACAGCATTCCCTTTACCGTGCTATATTTTTCCTTTCCCTGTATCAAGTACCAATATAGCAGAATGACATTATCATGGTGGAGACAGTAGAGGTATTTTTTGTCTTCCATTAACAAATCCCTTGAATTCATCAGAGTGAAAGGACTAGGCTATCAATGTTCTGCTTGATAAATGTATTCCAAAACATCCCAAGTTATGGTTTAGTTAATTTAAAACTCGTGTGTGTGTATAATATATATAATCTGAATGTAGATGTAGTCACTTTGCCAAATGCATGTTCTTCTTTACCCCAAGTAGGTAACAATAACCCCCAATTCATGAGCCTAGGCCATGTTTAAATATATTTTGTTGGGAAAGTTTTTTTTATAAGATTACGTTTTGAAAACTTAAGATTCCATTGACTTTTCATGCCAATGTGACTTTGCCAGGTAAGAATAGAGTGCTGAGTCACCGTAATATGCTCCACCTTCCCAGGCAATACAACTATACCATAACTAGGGTCTACATTTCATGTGCCAGTCTTGTCTTTATTTTGGTGTTAGCTGTACTTCATTATAGTATCTAAATGTCTGATCACAATATGAGACATCTGTAAATACAAGTCAATCACTTGGATCTACTTTTCCTAATTTGTGATTATTTAAAATTACCATTTTTTGTTAGTTTAACTTTGGAGATGATATCTCTATTAGGGTATGAAAGAAAATGTTGAAGCCTTCATCTTGAAATCAACATCACAATAATTCATGCAAATTACTTTTAATAACTTGCACTGTTAGAAATGTACTTTGGAGATCACTGAAGAATGCATATTAAGGAAACTTGATGAATGGATGCATGTAGTGGAGCACACATATCATGTATATAAAAAGTCACAGTGATATACTTTGCCCAATTGCCAGGATTATCAATGTCTGTTTTCAGTATCTGTCAATCTGCAAAACTATACTGACACTTAATGTATGAAACTGAAAGGAAAATAATTTTATGCCTCTGGTCTCAAGGCGCAAAAGCATTTGTATTTTTCTTCTTTTTCAGTTGTTGTGTATTGGACTTTATTTTACTCACAGAATTTTGTTCACCTATTTTCAAATCAATACGTCGAGTACAGGCTTACAGGGCACAGTTAAACCTTGCAAAGGCAATAATAACTTTTACACTTGCATATCATGTTGTAAATGAAATATCTAAAGGCAGCCTAATATGTACAACAAGAACAAAATATGTAAAGCATCCGTTCATTTTTTTTTTCACCTTGATCTATGTGTGTCCACATCATTTTGAACATTATGCATGTATTTCGTCAAATCAACGCTTATGTTCATTGTTTAAAGATTGAGTAGGGTGGCGGTAGGTACATAAAAAAATATAAAATTACTGTCCCGTAAATATGAATCTAACAGAACCGATCTGATTTTCATCTCAAATGCCATTTCTTCTATAAAGTGTTCCTGAGCTGCATACCCAAGGTTCTTAACACATTCCCTTAGTAAAACAGTGAAGACACAAAATGCTGCAATATTAGATCTAAAGTTTCACTTATCATTTTCTCCAATAAATTTATTTTATTCATATCAGGACGTAGAAATTCGGAAATCATCGGCACATCGTCCATTTTGTTTACATTAGATACATTGTCCGTGACCATTTGTTTTAGGAAAGGACAAAGTTGACAAATGGTCGAATGAGTACGACAGACTACCAGTCTACTTCTCGGCTCTGATGCTCTTTATTGTGACGTCATCAGTATGCAGTGACGTGTGTGGCGTTCAACCTGTTAACATCGTCAGAGCTGTGTTCCATCGCCGTAAGAAAAGAATTCCTGGCTTATTCAACTACTGAATTTTGAATAAATTTGTTATTCTTGTTTTTATCAAGTGTAACGTGGACTGTTTATTCTAATGCTGAATTCGAAACTTCAGTAAAAACAAATAAATGGAACTATTGATTTACAAGTGAGTATCAAAATAACGGTAGCGGAAAGTTTCAAATAAACGATATAATCATCGTCATCATGATCAAATTAATTATCAACATAACCGTTCCAAACAGCACTACCGAAAGGTTATCATCATCATCGTTGTTTAATTGGTCGTCTACAATACTTGTTAATTCTATTAATTATGTAATGTTGTTTTGTTGATTAAGGTGATATTGAGGATTATTCCTGTTGATTTTCTACCCGATGTTGTTGTTGTTGTTGTTGTTGTTGTTGTTAAGCTTATCCTTCCAGTGTTTTAATTTTTTTTTTTTTTGTTTTTTTTTTTGTTTTTTTTTTTTTCATTATTTGGGGGTGAGGTGGCTTTTCTTCTATTAACTTAAGCTATGTTTTTATTATACAGTTGGAAAGTGCTTTGAGGGATGTCTCATGAGCAGAAGACATGACTTATGATCACCGTTGTTTGAACTATCAAGAATATGTGTGAAAAGTAATGTTCTACTTCTCTTCTTCATTATATTAATCATATTTGTTAGTCTCCAAAAATGATACCGTGTAGCAAATTAAAGGCCAATACACTTTTTAAAGTACTCACTTTTCTAAAAGGAGATGTTTGTGAAACGCTGAAGATTTACTTAGGCTTAAAACATGTTGTGTATAAGCTTGGGTTGATTTGTGAAATAGGGGAAGATAACATCATTTATGCGGGTAAAGAACGTAATGAATCGTACGGGACAACACTTGGATACTCCATACAACAAGTTTCCATAATTGACGATTTTGCCGCTGAGTATCTTTTCTTTTCGTTTTTTCCTTTTTTCTTATTTTTTAAAACAATTGTTCAATATAATCTAAAATGTAAATTTTCTTTCTTTTCTTATTTGTTTTATTTCAGAAACAAAATATTAGAATTTTTCCAGTAATTGTAGTATTTTAAATATACCAGTATTGCCATGTTTTGGGTGGTGGTGGAAGGGTTATTTTCTCCCCACCTAGTGACACACACACACACACACACACACACACATATATATATATATATATATATATATATATATATATATATATATAGAGAGAGAGAGAGAGAGAGAGAGAGAAATATACATCAGAACGGAAAGTGCTATCCCTGGACTCTTGATAATAGTAGGCAGAATTAATATTTAATGCAAAGAACACTATCACAGTAGTTAAAGAATTTTTAATTCCTACTCTACGGAGATTCGAACACAGGGCCGCGGGTAAACGATACCCATCGCCTTTCCTGCACAAACGAGTCCATATTCCATCACGACGAAGCACACACCAAAAAATGATGCAACTTAATCGGTGTTATATGCGCTCGTGCGTAGTAGACACACTCGCATGACAACGCAATAATTAATTCTCATCTATCTACAGTCGTTCTGGATTCCTATGAAAGAAATAAAGTTATATAGGATTAATTATAGAGTATTATAAATATACACCAGACGGAACGGAAATTGCAATCCCTGGATTCGATACAAGAATGCTTGATAATAGTAGACAGAAGTAATATTTAATACAAATAATACTTTATATATATATATATATATAGTTTAAGAATTTCCTTTAATATTGTGTTATGTATATGTAATTTAATTATTTGTTTGCTAGTTTTAATTTTTGTTATTCCATTTCATGCTATTATAAGGTAACTTTATTTACTGGATGTGACATTTTTTTCAGAAATTCAGTTCAGTTCTGTTTGACCTGATAATAGAAACACTGTGTCTTGTTGCTGACCTTGATTCAGAACTAGTAAGGGTTCTGGTAAGCAACTTCTTTTATTTTTCTTTCCCAGAGTAAGAACCATTGATTTCAGTTAAGGCCATACTGGGAGTACGTGATGTTAGGCATGTAAAATGCTTATATTTTGTTCTGGAAAGGTGACCATGTGACTTTAATCATGGAATCTGCTTTGCTTTTTAAATTAGTGTATAACTGTTTTCTTGATAGAATTTTTTCAGTTTGGGCTCTAAACCATTGACACTTAAAAGTGTTTTGTTGTGACCAGTTTAAGGTGAAATTCTATTTTATGGAATACAAGTGATTCTTTTCCCTGGAAATATAAGTGCTCACACAAAATTCTTGGACAAAGACATTCTTTGAAATTTATTCAGAATTCAAAACTGGAATATTATTTTCTGTGATTCAACAAGGAACTGTTGACACATCTATACTTTGAAGGTTACAACAGACGTCATCGCCCTCCAGTTTGAATTTCATCGGGACTCAAACTCAGATTCATTTAAGAGTTTTTAATAATAGGACTTCTATTTTTTTTAATTCTTGGATTAATTTTGGATTTGATTCGTAAAACCGTAAGTTCTTTTTTTCATTTTTACTTTGGTTTTCTAGGGAAATAAATTATTTGTTAAATTTTACAAAGCTTGTTTTCTTCACTTTTTTCTTGTTACTCTTTGTAAGAGCCTAGACACATAACAATTGATCTATTCATTTCCTTATGTTAGTTACAGCCTCTCTACTTTCGGTTTTAATTTACCACTGATATCATATACTTGACATTGCTATTTAGTTGCTTTTACCACTGATATCGCATACTTGACATTGCTGTTTAGTTGCTCTTACCACTGATATCGCATACTTGACATTGCTGTTTAGTTGCTCTTACCACCGATACCGATATCGCATGCTTGACACTGCCGTTTAGTTGCTCTTACCACCGATATCGCATGCTTGACACTGCCGTTTAGTTGCTCTTACCACCGATATCGCATGCTTGACACTGCCGTTTAGTTGCTCTTACCACCGATATCGCATGCTTGACACTGCCGTTTAATTGCTCTTACCACCGATATCGCATGCTTGACACTGCCGTTTAGTTGCTCTTACCACCGACATCGCATGCTTGACACTGCCGTTTAGTTGCTCTTACCACCGACATCGCATGCTTGTCACTGCCGTTTAGTTGCTCTTACCACCGATATCGCATGCTTGACACTGCCGTTTAGTTGCTCTTACCACCGATATCGCATGCTTGACACTGCCGTTTAGTTGCTCTTACCACCGATATCGCATGCTTGACACTGCCGTTTAGTTGCTCTTACCACCGATATCGCATGCTTGACACTGCCGTTTAGTTGCTCTTACCACCGATATCGCATACTTGACATTGCTGTTTAGTCACTGATATCGTATACTTGACATTGCTGTTTAGTTACTTTTGCCACTGATATCGTATACTTGACATTGCTGTTTAGTTACTTTTGCCATATCATATACTTGACATTGCTGTTTAGTTACTTTTACCACTGATATCATATACTTGACATTGCTGTTTAGTTACTTTTACCACTGATATCATATACTTGACATTGCTATTTAGTTACTTTTACCACTGATATCATATACTTGACATTGCTGTTTAGTTACTTTTACCACTGATATCATATACTTGACATTGCTATTTAGTTATTTTTCCTTCCATAAGAATATACATGAACAGGATAAATAAATAAATAAATAAATAAATACATACATACATACATACATAAAAAGAAATAAATTAAAATAGATTTTCATATTTTTCATTCTTGCCCTGATGATTAATATACTATCATGCTGGTTAATTATTTTTTAAAGTATAGATTGATCAGTTGAAATAAATTGGTCCAGATACGCTGGTATGGTCATTCAGTTTACTTTTCCATTTTTGATTATAGCAATTAATCGAATTTATCATTATATTATTTTACGATATTAAAAAATGAACGTATGTCAAATATTAGAATTTACGATATCGCACAAAATTTTAATATGTATGTATGTATGTTTGTATATATATATATATATATATATATATATATATATATATATATATATATATATATATATATTCGTAAATTAATTTACAATATTATAAATTGAATATATAAAATCATATTATGAAAATAAGGTATTATGAAGTCCTCGGCATTATTTTATATCAAATATTTTCTGGAATAATGACAAGTGGAATTTTCGTAACTATACCTATCCTACCAATAATTATTACGCTTATTTATTTCTGACGTATGTAACCATAGCTGTGGGTTATACAGAAAGAACACACTAACCTGTTACTTTGATATAAAGGTGATAAACGTCCTCTTTTAAATTTTGATATTGAACGGATATTTGAATTTTGATATTGAACGGATCGTCCATGGAACCTCTGCTCAAACTGCACTTCCCCAAACATATTCATCTAAATATTTGTCCTCACCGAGCACCACACTGGGTATTAAGCACGGTTTGGGAAGGAATTGGTATAAAACTGACAATCCATGTCATGTTAAGTGTTTTAAATATACGGTCTTTTTGTCGTGAGTTTTAATCCATAGGTAAATCTAAAATGCATATAGAAATGTCGAGAATTTCTCTACTCAAAATACGCTCAAATCCTTAGCCACCAATGTTTTAAAAGAAAAGACTAGATTTCCTAGATGATTTGAAATTTTTAAAAAGTTGTAAAACATCTTCATTTCTTTAGGGGCTTTTCCGAATCACTCATATGTTTAAAAATCCATACCCATGTCCCTTGCCCATAGGGCAATTTCAGATATGGACCTATCATACTTTAATAAAAGATGCACTTCTTCTTAGACCCAAATGATAATCATTTTGTATTTAGTATACCGAAAAATAAGTGAAAACTGATGCACATTATATTGTGATAAATTCAAATAGTTTTTGTGTGTCTGTGTGTTTTTTTTGGGGGGGGGGTTAAACAATTTTTCAGTCATATCGCTACGTTGTCTGCAGTGTGACAGGTTATGATGCTGTCTAGCACTGGGGCATCATGCCGCAGACATATAACATCATGTCCCACCCAGTCACATTATCCCGATACTAGGCCGACCAGTCATAACGCTAACCTCTTAATGCTGAGCGCCTAGCGAGACAGCTGCTGGTATCATTTTTATAAATATGACTCCGCCGGTGTTCGAACCCGCGACCTTACGCTCTAACCACTTAGGCCACCGGAACAGTCCAAATAATTTTTGGGAGAGGTGATGTAAGTATCGAGATTAACATAAAAGAAGAATCTGAGTATAAAGTTATGCTGTGCATTTATTCACAAGTTTGGATGGGATAGGAGTGTGGCCAGAAATATATATGTTACGAAGAATATTCAAGATAATATAAATGTCCATTTGTTAGTTTCAAACATAAAAGATATCACGTAAAGTTTTAGAAAACATGGAAGATTTACATGTTACATTCAGTGAGGATAACATTGAAATAAGCAGCATGAACCCGGACAGCAAGATTGCTAATATTGAAAGAAGCAATTCAACGTCAACGCTGATAATAAGATTGTTAACACTGAAATAAGGCCTACTAGGCGATAGTCTGCAATGTACATTCCGACAACAAATAATATTGTGTTCTTGAAAAATATATTCGTAATTTCAACCTTCTCAAAATAATCACTACTGAAAATTTATCTTTCTGTTATAAAAAGATCACATTACAGTGACTGTGTCATAACTAGAAAAAAGTTAAACGTACAGATGATGAAAGTTAGTAGAGTTAAAAGACGCCGTCAACTAAAGCATTGTTGTTGTTTTGTTGTTCTTTTTTTCTTTAAACAAATTGTTTGAAACTATACAGAGCTTCTTGCGACATTGCAGCTTGTTTGATATTGCGGTATTCGATTTGTTCGGTAATTTTCTGCATATTGTCTGCTTTTCTTATATTCACTGGATGACCATAAGTTAATAATTCTGCATCACTAGTTTCAGTAAAATATTGGAGCTGACGGTGAGTATACTACTTTAAAAATGCACCCATGAATTTTACTTTTTCAAAACATCGCCATATCCCATGTTCTCAAATAATCTCACTGTTACGAATCGGTTAGCCAGTATGTCGTCTAATATTGTCCAATAATTTTATGCAAGAGTCAGATCACATGATTACCATATTTGTCAAGAAGCAAGAGATCGATTATATGGTAGCAAACAAGAGTCAAAATATGAAGGATGTTACTGTTGTTGTTTTCTGGTGGCTTTCGCAATGACATGTGTTGACTTAAAAACTTTGTTATACAAGATGTATTACCTTTCATTGTAACATCTGGTTTTGTTTAAACAGTCTAGGATCGACATGTCTTTTCATGCTCATGTCGGTGTGAAAATTCTCAACGATAATCCTGGCGCCCACCCACCCTCCAAGGTGCCAGCGGAAAAGCGTATGGAGGTACACTCCTGTTAATAATAACCAGGGTAATAAAATGAACAACAGGATACCACTTTAAAAAAAGTTTCCAAGTTCAGATCGAGACACGAAGTAACTATTACAAATAGCAGCAGGGAGGGTGAACAGACCATTTTGCTGGAGACCTTATTTATGAAGAATAAACCTTCCTACGAAAATGAAATCTCAAGGTCAATAATGTTAAACCAAAACCTGTCAGGCCATGAGATTTCTCTAATTGGGTTAGCTCATTTTGTTACATCAGCGTTTTTATTTTCAGGCATGTTTCGTTTACGTGCTGGTCACTCAACTCTGGTCGTTCACCCTCCCTGCTGCTATAATTAACCAAAGATTTTATCCAGACCTATACGATATCTAGATCTTGTAAATGTATCGTTATAAATCCGAACGGAACAGCTTGTGCTTTTGAAAACAAGTTTTTAAACTTAATCATGTCCATGTCCCCTGAACACCAAGTATAATAAATATTTTGCAAAGTATAATTATCTACTCCATTAAACACAATTAAGATATTGCAATTATCTCTCATCACTTTTGGAATTTGTGTGTATTTCTGAGTTAAATAAATCACGTCTGTATTTTTGTGACGGCCTCGCGAAAATATCAGAGCTGGATTTGATTGTTTATCCAGCCTTACATCATCGTATACTACGAGATTATTGATACATCCTTCAAGATCATCAATGGATGGAGCTTCATCAATATCGGTAATAAAATCAATAACATCATTATCTTTATCAGGACACGTCAGCGACTTTGCATTTTCAATAAAATCTTTAAGTACTTCGTAGCATCGTTGATCATCTACAGATGGTGCTACTAAATATAATTTATCCCACTTGAACCATCGCATTATCAGATTAAGTAATAATTGCGTTTTACCAGACCCAGATGGGCCAAGTATAATTGCTCTGATGGAATTTGGTAGCGCTGGATGATGTTTGACTGGCTCTTGTTTTCGTGTCGCTGAGAAGTCAATTATATCCATATAATAATAATATGGATTTATATAGTGTTCGATGTAGAGCACCCACCCATACCAGTGGATTTACGACAATAATAACAAAAAATAACAGGCGTGCACTTACAGGCAAGTGTGTGAAATGTGGTAAAAAAAAAATATACAAATTTATATCATCAACAAAGACAGGTGGTGATATTGCTGCTTCGTTAGGTAAATTACCACGAGCTTCATGGGCAAAGTATCCTGGTGAGAAACATCTTCCTGGATATAATTATTGTGGTCCAGGAACCCGACTTGATATTCGACTTGACGAACGAGATCAACCAAAACCTGGAGAGTATCCAATAAACGCAACTAATCAAGCGTGTCACGTTCATGATGTCGCGTATGAAAGTAAAGATTTGCAGCAACGACATATTGCAGATGTAAAGCTGATTCACGCATTAAATTCCATAAAAACTAAATCTCTCAGAGAAAAACTTGCTAGCTTCCTAGTAAAATCTGCTATGAAAGGTAAACTAGTGCTAGGGGCTGGTAATTAAATTATATAACTATTATAATGGAATCTGTTTATTATAGCCCAAGAGGATATTGGAGAGGCAAAGCAGCAATTAGTAAACTTGCTGAAGTAGCAAAAGTCTCACGTGCTGTTGCTGCAGCGTGGTTAGCACGACAGGCAATATGGCAAATTTATCTACCACCACCTAAAAAAAATTCAGTATGCACATTTTGATGTCAGTACCCCTAATGAAGTTCAAGCAGATATTTTGTTTTTACCACATGATACCATTAAAATTGGTAGACGTCAATCACGCACATACAAATACGCGTTAACTGTCGTTGACGTTGCAAGTAGATATAAAGAAGCAGAACCACTGTCAACAGACACCAACTGAAGTTGCATCTGCGTTTGAACGAATTTATCAACGTGGTGGTCTACGATGGCCACAGTTATTACAGGTTGATCCTGGCAAAGAATTTCTTGGTGCAGTATCATCGTTGATGAAAAAACATAACGTTAAAATCAGACGAGGACATACTGAAATTCATCGTGATCAGGCAATCGTTGAACGATTTAATCGAGCACTTGCTGAGCGGTTATTTGGATATCAATATGCAAAGGAAATATCCACTGACTTTAAGTCCATGGAGAGATCTCGTGAATGGGTTGCAAGGTTACCAAGTGTGATAGCTGCGTTAAATAATGAGATTTCTCGTGCAACTTCTATGAAACCTTCTAATGCGATCACAAAAAAATATATACCAATACAACGTGAATCTTCCTCTCAACCAGTACTAGGTAATGTGACCGTAAGATATTTATATGAACCTGGTGAACTTGAAGGTGGTAAAAAAGAGCAACTGATCCTATCTGGAGTGTGACCGCACATAAAATTTCTAGCGTGATAAGGTCCACAGGTAGACCTGCAATCTACAGATTGGATTCAACTGCTCCTCAGCGTGGATTTGTACGCGAACAATTACAAATAATTCCTAAAGACACACAATTACCACCGCGCTCACTTTTGTAAACTTGCACAGGGTCCAGCCCCCCGACGTCGATTACATTCAAGACAGGTCAGCATCACATTTTCGCGTGTGTGACCAAGACTACTATTAATTCTGTCAACGGTAAATTGTCTTGGATTATTATTCGAATACTGCCACAGCATATTACAGTTACAACTTGTGCAATGATTATTCTGTCGTTGTTTTAGTGTTATAATAAATTCAGCATCCATATCAAAGTCGCGATTATTTTTTTGTCACATTGCTTATAGCTCGCTAATTTTTTCTTGATGTCGACAAAGTTGTTAGTGATTTCTTCGGTTATTACGCAATCCATGATAACCCTGTGCAGTTGAGATATTCTTCTGACTCGAGACACTGCAAGATAAACTAAATTTGACCACTCAATACGATCATCGACAATCCAAATATTTGTATCAGTAATAGTTAGTCCCAGTGACGAGTGAATCCTTATAGCGTATCCTAACGTCCACGGCGATTTATCCATGCTCAACGCGCTCTCAACAACATCAACAACAACTAAAACAATATCATTTAGCACAAGATTTTGTATTCCACCACCAGGAATCTCAACATCAACATTCTGTCGTCGAGTATCTGTTGGGCGATAACATAATGGTACAAGTAGATCTGAAAATATTTCTTTATGTAACGTAAATAATTGTTGTTGAAGTGTATCGCGAATTATTTTTCTACTTGCAACTATCAAATCAGCAGGTCTCCGTAAAATCCAAAAATCATTCATAGGAGTTTCTGGAATTACTTTACCCATTATCTCACACTGTATTTTATCTGGCTGTAGTCTTATTAACTTTTTAAACTCTTTTAGTGATTTATCAATAGCTCTATGGTCATCAGTTATTTCTTCGTAATAATCTACAAATGTTTTCAGCCACTCATGTGGAGACGATCCAATAAAAGGTGGCGGTTGACCATGATCGCCACACATTATCACAGCAGTATTCTTCAATAACAGCCAATCAAGAAATATTTTTAATACCTCTAGCGACACCGTGCATATCTCGTCCCATATGATAGTTTTAGGAATGTATTTCTCACCCATCCGCGATGGAGTCCATGTGTCTCCGCACCATCTGAAGAAACTATGGTATGTACATGATTTTACTCCTCGTTCTTTTATTTCTCTGGCGAGTTTATGTGTCGGTGTCAAAACAATCATATCAGAACAATTATTAAATAATTCAATCGCGCGTGTTGTTTTACCTGAACCACCACACCCATTAAGATAAACAGTCTTATATCTAGCCACAGGATCATATACAGATGGTGCCGATGACAATTCTGATATCTGATCATTTTTGTAATATGTCTCCGCAATTTCAACGTTGGCAGATTCAGAATAACTAATTATATCTTCATATTTTATTCTCCATTCGCCCCATGATGCATGATTGTTAATATGCAATTGCTTTAACGAATCCGCATATTTTTTATTTATATAAAATGAATCTGTCGCGACTCTGACTGCAATCAGAGGAAATCTGTTTATCATCGATAATAGATTTATCGAAACATACGCTAGCATCGAAGATCTTAAATGAGTAAACTGCGGTGACTCGCCATCAGTATAGCTCACAATTGTACCTAATTTACTTCCGTCTGATAAATAAGCATTACTTCGACTTATAAATGTGTTTTTCTCCGTTGTATCAGCAATTATGAAATCGAGTTCAGCATCGTCCATAATTAATCTTGTACACACGTTCGTTTATGATCATATGATCCTCCTTGCGTAAATTTACCGATTGTTTTTCTGCCGAGATCTTTTGCAAGTTTCTCATCACTTTCTCTCCTGCATTCACGTATATTATTAGTAATTTTAACAATATCATCTTCGTTAAGATTAGAAAAATCTCTCCTAGCATCATTAATATTAAATATATCCGGTTCTGGCAACCAGACTTGTTTCTGCACGCGGTATGATATAATTGCTTCACTCACTTTTAACGATATTAAAATTGCAGCTTCAAGCATGTACTGTATTAGTACTATTGGAGCCCAACATTTTTCTGAAAATGTCTTCCAAACCACGCATAAACAATCAGATGGAGACCCCCGTAAAACTCGAACGACTCTATACAGGCGAATCCGGTTAAGTCAAAATCTGGTAAGGGTCCAATTATCGCAACTCTGGTCATCTCGTGTGTCGGATGTCCAAATCTCTTGAAGTATTCAGAACACTCTCCGTATCCATGAAAACTTCCAGGATAACATGCTACCATATCAACTGAGATAACGTCTCTATAATCGTATTTAGTATTCCACAATCCACCATGTCCGTATTCCACACAACTGTGTTGGACATCTTCAAGAAATTCCAATCGCGTCGGTTTCCATGAATTTTTCTCCTGAGCAGCGTGAGCAGCAACTGATGGAACGGTAAAACAATTATTCAGTAATTGTTCAACCTTAATATCATCAGTGGTATATTTTAATGCAAGATTTTTCATTTCTTCGTGGAGAGATTCTGTACGATAAATATCACCATTAGACCATACAAACTGATCATGATAATCATATTCCGAACTTTGAAACAGCCAAACAGATACAGGGTCAATTTTACTGATATTTCTGATAAAATCAAATACATGACCATTATACAATTTAACCGTTCTGTCTCGTCGAAATATTGTTACTGCCACAGTCCATGCATGTGCGTTATGATCAATAATATCTATCGAAGCTTCTCTTGATTCATATTTCGATTTGTACAAAATCTCTCCGGTTAACGTCTTCACTGTTATTGGGAATTTTAATTTCTTTCCCAGCTCAGCAACGTCGCTGATAGACACTCCGGTATCTTTAATTGCTTCTGCCCACGTATTTATTTTTTTACGTCGTAAATCCGTTAAACCGTTTCCGCGTATCGCGTTTGTGAAGTGTTCTGTAACCCGTTCAGCTACACAATTTATTCTTGACGAAGTCAAGGATGACAGTTTCATAGGTTTGACATCCCCAACGTTAGGTTTATTATTTAACGGATATATTGCGTACACAACCGCAGTCACAGGATACTCTCGTTCATAATACGGTTTGTCGATATCAGTCAGTATTCCTGGTCTGGAATTTTTACTGAGAACAATATTATTTCCTGACTGCATGTGGACAGAATCACGTTTGTCACGGATAATCCAAGTGTCGTCGTCTGTCTTTACAATAAATTTTATTAAAATAAAATATCTCTGAACATCAAGCTAGTCAATAATATCTCTTCCTCGTTTGTCATTCATTACTTCGACAGTATTTCCAATTCTGAATGTCGACCACACATGAGCCGCACCATCGTCGCGAAATTCCTTTTTGGCTTCACGGATACGTTTAGTTACATCCTTATTCGTTAAAGCTAGATCTTGCATCGAAAAACTAAATTTATATTTCGGCAATCTGTCAAGATCAAATCTAGCTCAATTGTGGATAATTCCTGCATTATTATATTTAAGACAAATACATATTTAAATTGAATTTTAATTACTTGTATATGATTCAAACAAAGAATCAATGCCACTGGCTCAAAATCGGACATACTTCTCCTTGCGTAAACGAATTCTGCGGTTATCATATGCAGTGCTTTAGACACGAGAGTCTAGGACCAAAACCGTGTGTGCGGTGTGGTGTTGGAGTCAGAGGACAAACTCAGCTGTGTGTGCAATGTGGTGGTAAAAAATACAGAGAGCTGAAACGATATTACGATAAAAAAAATAACACTTTAACATCGTTAGGTGAATCTCCTATAAAAACCGAAGAAGATTATCTCGCTAGATTTTCAAAAATAATGATTTAGACAAATAATATTAGTATATAAATGGAGCAAAATGAGTTTGTAACGCATCCAATCATTAAAAATTATGAAGCATCTCGTGATGGTGTAATTAGGCACTGTAGATTAAAAAAAACAGTCGGCAGGGTTATTAATACTGGATATTTTGGATTTAATACCAGTGGAAATAAAACTTATTTATCACATAAGTTCATCTACGAATGTTTTCATGGGTTCATTAAAGATGGACTTGTAATCGATCACATCAGTGGTGATAAACTTGATAACTCGCTTGATAACTTGCGAATTGTTATACAAAGTCAAAATTGCAAGTCCGGAAATTCTGGCGGCGCACGATACGCAAGGGCTGTTAAATCTGTAAATACAGATGGCGAAGAAATTATATTTAAATCAATTAATTCTGCTGGTAAATATTTTAACATAGTACCACCTTCAGTAAAATGCGTGGCAGATAATATCACAAAATCTGCATTTTCAAAAAGATTTGGACAAAAAATCAAATTCGAGTATGTTCTTATGGTATCAGATGATTCAGCGAGACAACTGCGTCAAGCATAACTTAGTAAATCAAACAGTTGTCATGCTTGTTATGTTATGTTATATGACGGCAATATATTGCGAATTTTGGTCACAGCAAAACGGAACCCACATTGCTTTGAGTAAGTATCGATATATCTTTCCTTATTGTATGTGTCATTTCGTCCATAAATAAATATATCGTTCATAAAAATGATGTGTGTGTACACTAGTCAGGAGCAATACATGTATGTATACATCAGCAAGTTATTTTTAGACATAAGTATGGCGTGTGTTCATGTAACTGATCAATGTTTTAGTATCCTTGGCAACGGTTGATGAATACAGACTTTTAACTCGGCAGAAATGCGGGTCTTATATCTATAGATTTCTCAATTTAACAGTGTATTTTGGAAATTGAAATAAATTCACATTTTACAATAATTGTGATTTTATTAAGAAATCCACACTACAGTTTACAATAATTGTGATTTTATTCTGTATACTGTAAGTGCCTGCGCAGTATTAGGTAACTATATAATAATTTTTTTAACATCTGTATGTAAGGAAATCCGGTGGTCGATTGCTAACGCGTTGGATTCTCATGCTCGAGGTCCTGAGTTCGATTCTCGTGACTGGCACATTGCCGGCGAGGGCGAAATTATGCCAAAATGGTCTTATTTAGTGGGGCTCCGCCGCCCCTTCTACGTCTAACGGAAATTTGCACACTCTCCACCATGTCACTTGGTGGGTGTGTTTTTTCACACTCCCCGAGTTGATTATGGGGGAGAGTGTGCAAATTTCTATTGAGCGTAGAGAAGGCCCGTTTGTGTGTGTCTGTCCTTAAGATAAGTTTATATGTAACTGTGCTGTCCTAAAGTTATAAGTTCTTAGAATTAAGTCTATATGTAACCTCTGATCCTGCTAGGATGTCATTTGGCAACCTAGGGAGTCACATGGGGTTAAACTGTGCTGTCTTAGAATTAAGTTTATATGTAACCTC
This sequence comes from Megalonaias nervosa, assembly GCA_016617855.1. Taxonomy (NCBI): domain Eukaryota; kingdom Metazoa; phylum Mollusca; class Bivalvia; order Unionida; family Unionidae; genus Megalonaias; species Megalonaias nervosa. The sequence continues at coordinate 77,533 of JAECUM010002858.1, forward strand.
TGATCCTGCTAGGATGTCCTTTGGCAACCTAGGGGGTCACATGGGGTTGTATAAAACTGTGCTGTCCGTAAGATAATTTTATATGTAACCTCTGATCCTGCTAGGATGTCCTTTGGCAACCTAGGGGGTCACATGGGGTTGTATAAAACTGTGCTGTCCGTTTCGTCTGATTCCGAATTTCCTCTGATCCTGCTAGGATGTCATTTGGCAGCCTAGGGGGTCACATGGGGATTAATTAAAATGCCCCTGAACTTGCTAGGATGTTGTTTGACAACCTAGGAATTCACATGGGGTTGTGTTGTGATTATATGTTTTATAAATTTTTATTATTCAGAAATATGTTTTATCATTCTGATTTAGAAATATATTTATTTTAAACAAACATTTATAATATAATGAATTCTGAAAATATTAATGTTATTATTTCTGCGATTACAAAATTACAGCATAACGGTATAAATATATCTGATAATCTTAATCCTGAAAAAATTCTGTGTGATTTTGAATCATTAGAACAACGGAAATTAGAAAATAGATATACTTTGCCATCTGATTATAAATTCATGAAGTTTATCCAGCAGGTAATGTTACAGTCGCTGGCAACAGTTACAGATAATCAGGTAAAGCTGTTTGTACCTCTCTCACAAGCTATTGACAAAATTAAGTTAGAATTATCTCATGAATACGAACAGAAAAAGATTGTGAACTTTCGTGTAAGACAGTTGAGGGAGCATTGTGAAAATGATACTGAAAGTGATAATGAAGGTGAACCCCTTGACTCTGTCAAGGACGTAGTCAATGTGGTAATGGCTAAACAAAATCCCTGGCAAAATTGAGAGAGTATACAGTTTATTTACTTATAATATAATAATGTGTTTTTTTCTGTTTTTACGATTTACCCCAGTAAAAATTTTTATTCTGATCCGAGTTAGATTCGGATATTTTCTTTTTTGTTTTACTCAGACGCATTATGATCGTACATATAGATTTATACTTAAAACCTCATTTCGCAAATCCAGAATGTGTCCAGCCTGGTCAGTAAGTTTAAAATGTATCCTTGATAATAACGGATTATGTACACGTAGATAAACGGGGTTAATTGGCTCAGATACAATTAACCACCCAGACGGAGCTTGACGACTGAATGAGTATAATATATATCCTTGCTGTGCAGTGCCACTTGTTGAAAGATCTACTTGATAGCTGCCATCAATTACGTCACATACTAGATTGACTGCGATCGTTGAATTTATATTAACAGTACCCGGCGAGATATGACGGCCTCCACCATGTGGATCGTTATTATATTTAAGAATAACCGTGGCGGGGCTATTTTTCTCCAGAATTCAGTTGCTCCGGGAAAATATTCTTCAATAAGATCGTCAAGTGATTTTTGTATTTTAGCGTTATTTGAATCTGGTATAATAAATGTTTTAAATTCTTCTTCTGTTATTTTTATAAAATTTAAGAAACAAATCTTTTAAAATTGTATTATCATCTTTTTTTACAAAATAAATTAGAGCATCATTGACATGTCGTAAGTCGTAAATAATTTGATTTAAATGTTTTATTGTTTCGATTATCTGATTTTTTACATCTTCATTATAAAATTGTGTTAATGATAAAAATAAATGTTTTAATTTAGTTAATGTGTTATTAAACTCCTCATTATTATGGTATTTCCATGCTTTAACTGCATCAGCAGCAAATTCAGTAATAGGAGGATTATCACCATATTTATTATATTTAATAAGGGATCGAGATCTGAAAAGGAAATATTTATCATAAACTTCAAATTTTTTATCACTAGCATTATTAAATGGTGGTAATCTTAAATATTTTGGATTTTTTTTATATATTTTCTTTCGCTTGTCTTAAATTCTTCTCGTTTTGGTTCTGTAGAATCGCTAGCGATTCCTGGCGGAACATCAGGCCATCCGAACACGGATCTGACCGATGACTGATAAATATCTACAACATAATCAGGGGAATTTATTTCAATCGCCGCTGATAATGTTGGTTCGTAAACAGTAATTGCTATTTTAGATTCTTTTCCTGTAATAGATTTAATTCTACGTTGGAACTCATCATTAATCTGTTCTATTTGATAACTGCCCGTTGAAATTCCAACAACTTGCCAGTCAGGAGTTCCATCAGATTTATTCTTATTTGCAAATACCAGTGAATTGTTTGCTGGTAGTCCACCAAACGATTTTGACCTGATATTTGGCCAGCTATGATAAACTCGTAATTGTGCTAATGCTATTTCACTTGCTGAAATTGCATTTGGAAAGTTGACGCTAAATTCAGGATTGGTCGAACTTAATGATATCATTGTAGTTTTTGACGGCGTTGTATTAGTGACGATCTGTTGTAATAGTTCTAACGTTGACATTATTATTATTGTTGTTATTATTTTAAATCGGGGACTTTTTGATCATTTAATTTTTCACCTAGAACGCTCTGCGTTCCGTGGCTATGAGTGACTTCGTCACTAGAATCGCTAGCGATTCTGAATGCTTCATCATGAATTTTCATTATCGTTATGAACTCCTCATCGGATATTTTACCATCAACGAAAGATACGATGATAGTTTAATGCATGCAGACACCGACGTGTGTAGTTTTATTATATACTCGTGTAATTTTGTGTTTGTACATGTAGCTATCTTCTTTGCGACAATACTGAGGATACCTGCGCATGTTGTTGCCGTTGAAATGACAATTGTTACAACTCCAGGTGCTGTCATTGTTATTGTTGATAATAATAATCCGGTTCCAGCAATAATAGCAGAAACTGAGCAAACAATTTTATCAATGATAACCACACGCCTGCGATATTTTTTTACCTTTACTGTATAATTGTCGATATTTTTTTGTTTGGTTTGACACTCACATACTTGATTGTATCTGTAACGATCCACGTCAATAAGTGACTCCGTCACTAGGGTTTGATTCATTAAACTGTCATCTAAGTAATTAATTGAGGAGTTTCAGCTACGAATTCCAGACACCACCAGTAACGTCTCGGGGGCATTTCAGTTGATGTCAACGTAAATGTTTCTTTGGTGTTCTTATTTAGCAGCACCAGTAGAGGATTATAATGTACATTCTGTGATGATGAAGTGGCCGAAGTAATTTCCAAACCGTACATGGACAGCCTGTATAACCCAGTTACTTCTGCGGTACGTTCGAGATTGTTATCGCGCGGTGTCGATGTTGATGATCCTGATGCTACTGTGTACACGATATTGTTAATTTGTTTGTGTGGAATTTTAATCAGATTCGTTTTTTCGATGATATTAGGAATTCCACTAACAATATCGTTGATTTTTGTGTTAATGTCAGCAAGTTTTATGTCAACAGTTGGTGGACTTCCAAAAAAGTCATTAATAGATCTGTTTATGTTTCTACGAAGATTTAAGAACGTTTGTACGTGATTAGAAAAATCAGTTCTAAATGCGGTCATTTCATCATTGATTGTTGTTAATGATGTCACTTGATCGCTAGCGATATCATCGATTTATTTTTTTGTTGCAGCATCAAAATTTAATTCTGGTGTTCTAAGATTATTAATACCATTATTATTCATGTTGAGAAATGCACGCATAATACCACCGTTGACTAATACGTACTTAGATTCTTGATTATCGACGTATTTTTTTGTTGCTGCGTCTGTACCTGCGGTTGGGTTTCCAAGGTATGTAATTTTATTTTGATTCATGATAATGTTACCGGTAAATAAGTCACCAGCTCGCTTGATAAAATCGTTAACTGACTTACCGGAATCTTGTATTTTACCTTGATCAGCAAAAGTAACGATATTATTAATAACCGCGGTGGGAATTCGTATAAGTACATCTGGCAGTTGTATATTACTTGTCTTTAATCGTCCTTGTTTGTCCTGAAAAACAACGACTTCATTTTGATCCACACTTGTGATATTTAATAAATCATCGATTTCATTTCTGAGCTGATCAAGAGTTGAATATTTAGATAAATCGACTTGCTGCTGAGCTTTGCGAGAAGATCTTCCATAAATATCTACCATTATATTTACTAATATCTGTTTAAAATGTTTGCAGAACGCAGAGCGTTCTAACGCGATGCGTTCTGGCTATGCCTGTAATGTTCTGTGGTATATTCGTGTACGACTTTATGAGGTGGTTTTCCTGGCGGTGCCAGTGAAATTGCGTCGAGTACAGCGAGGGTTTCACGGCCACATACCGGTGGATCTGTTAATTTTTGTGTTGGTAATGTTGAATACCAGATCTTAGAATGCATCGAGTTCTTATTTTGCATGTTGCTAACATATTTTAAAAATTCTTTTGGTGGTTCCAACCCATACGAATCAAAATAAATTATTCCACGTGGATCAATTGCATATGCAACCCAATGAGTACCTGGGCCAGAGTTTTTATCGAGATTAATAATACCAGTTTCAGAACTGCTAGCAGTTCTAGGTAATTGATTACGCATAAAAACACCTCTGAAGTTTTTTATATTCAGTTGCTTAGCAGCATTAAGTAAATCAAAATTAGACATAGGAAGAATCATCGAACTCGGTGACGAAGTCACCGGGGCAGTCTTAGACCTTTTCCATACCATGAATATGAGGTCCCTGGAAGTCTTAGACCGCGACCGTATACTGGGCCTGATAATCTTAGACGGCCCGGCTGTGGCACGTTTGGAGCTCTTAGACGTCTTCCGTGTTGTTTTGCCCGTGATCTTTTTTTTCCTAAGTTTTCTGCGTGTATAATTCCTTGACCCGTTGCTTTCTTTAATGCCATTCCAGCAGCGGTTCCAACAGCGCCTAATGCAGCTGTTTTTGGAACAGCTGGGGCTGCAGCTGCTATTATTGCTGGTAACGCGGCAAGAAGTGGAAATATGCCACCCGTTTTAGCGATGTCTTTAATGGCACTCGCAGAAAGATTAAGTTTTATAC